>NQII01007032.1:106445-137142 GCA_002778355.1 Clitarchus hookeri | reverse complement strand
AAAAAAAAAAAAGTGCTTACTTTTCAATGTGGCTGACTGGAAACCCCAAAAGCCAATTTTAAAGCCCTTTGAAAGATTTGGGGGGCTTGCTTAATACTTTTAGGCCACCACCCCCTCACCCCACCATTACCAAACTCACCTCACCACCCCTTCCCACCACACAATCATAAAAAATATAAAAAAATCACAAATCTAAAAAAATCTTAAAAAATGGTTGCCTGTAAAGTCGGTTTTACGGGCGAAGATTTTACGTGACAACGTAGTGCTGCGCGCGCGGCAGACCGATCATAGTTGAGTGGGAGAGAGACGCAAGGCATTCGGCGGGCCTCTCTCTCGTTCGGTGACTCATCGTAACGTTACCGAGCGTTACACTTTTTCATAAGTGACTCCCAGCCGCAACCTAATTTAAGACGTTGTCACGTCAAAATCGAGTAACATATAACATTAGACGCCCTTCCGTTGCTCACCCCACCACAACCATCCCCTCACTACATCTCCACCCCACACCTAGGAAGACTTATAAAAAAAAATATAAAAAATCGGAAAAAAAAATTAAAAATTGAGGAACATATAACATTAACCTCACACTACACCATAACCAACCACCCACTCTTTCACCAAAATCAACCCAGTCACAAAAATTTGGGAATGATAAAAAAAAATGTATTCTAAAAATTGAAGAACATATCACTTTAACCTCACACTCATCCCACCTCACTCACCTCACCCCCACTACCAAACATAAAAAATTAAAACATTTAAAGATGCACTTGTTGGAGGTCTGGAGTTCGGAATGACAGGTGAATCGACTAAGCTCCCGACACGACGGCCCTCGCCAGGTCAACCAGTGTCCATCTCNAATACTTTTAGGCCACCACCCCCTCACCCCACCATTACCAAACTCACCTCACCACCCCTTCCCACCACACAATCATGAAAAATAAAAAAAAATCACAAATCTAAAAAAATCTTAAAAATCGAGTAACATATAACATTAGACGCCCTTCCGTTGCTCACCCCACCACAACCATCCCCTCACTACATCTCCACCCCACACCTAGGAAGACTTATAAAAAAAATATAAAAAATCGGAAAAAAAAAATTAAAAATTGAGGAACATATAACATTAACCTCACACTACACCATAACCAACCACCCACTCTTTCACNAAATTAAAAATTGAGGAACATATAACATTAACCTCACACTACACCATAACCAACCACCCACTCTTTCACCAAAATCCACCCAGTCACAAAAATTTGGGAATGATAAAAAAAAATGTATTCTAAAAATTGAAGAACATATCACTTTAACCTCACACTCATCCCACCTCACTCACCTCACCCCCACCACCAAACATAAAAAATTAAAACATTTAAAGATGCACTTGTTGGAGGTCCGGAGTTCGGAATGACAGGTGAATCGACTAAGCTCCCGACACGACGGCCCTCGCCAGGTCAACCAGTGTCCATCTCGTCAGCCATGTTGAATCCTGGTGAACGACCCAAGACCTTGACCTTGAACCCATGCCCATGGCCTTAAATAACTTTGAACCCAAAAAATTCAGAAAATCCAAAAAAAATTATAACTTAAAACATTTCTAAATAATACCAAACATTTCAAAAAACGTATAAAAAAGTTAAAAAATTGATTTCAAAAAACTTACATTTCTGGATGTTCCAACAGCTCCATGTCCAGTATACGACGGGCCTCACCGTGGTTTAATAGGCTCAGTTTTCAAGGACAGAACAGTGGCGGACATATTAGTTTAATATGCATCAAAAATCTGTATTTATTGTCCGATTTTAAAGATTATTTTTTTAGTTAAAAAATTATTTCTTATTGTACTGAAATTATGCTTAAAGAGTATTGCAGAAACATGCAAACAACTCGCATTCAGTTACTACATTCCCAGTCTCCTCTCTTGAAGTCTATCATATAATGCCAGAATATGTAAATTATTCATTGTCTCGACTGTTATGTAGTTATACATATGCTACTCAGAATTATTACTTTCATATATGTATATGTGACCAATCCAAGGCATTCATACGAGTAGCAACCACCTGCCCAAGTGGTGTTATAATCATGGTATGGATCAGCAACTGCCGTCACTTTTATAGGCATATATAGCGTATAATATAAAAGTTTGATTAATTCGAACAATGTGTAACGTTCGGCCGCTACAAGTACAGCCGGTTTTAAGTTGACACTTGGCTGTAACTTACCACTCGACTAGCTCAGAGGTAGAACACGAGACTCAGTAAAATGGACGCCGATTAATTAAGAAACAAGTTCAAGTTCCAGAGTATTTTGTTCTATACTTTATTTATCATTTAGTGACACAGTTCACAGACGAAGTACAGAATATGCAGAGTACGAACGTTCACAGATAACCACACATGTGCAGAACAGCGCCACCNAGACGAAGTACAGAATATGCAGAGTACGAACGTTCACAGATAACCACACATGTGCAGAACAGCGCCACCGTCGTTTACATATCATTCATGTTTCAAAACTTGCATCGCAGGAAATATGAAATGCGTCAACCTCCCACACCGGTGGAGAAATAAAATAGCAAAGTCTAGTTGCCGATGTGGGGGTTCTCGTCAAGCCCGACGCGGCCTAGGCGAGCATTGTAAGACAACTGAACTCAATGGTGACTGCCCTCCAACTGCCCTGCACTGACCTGCCCTCAAGGGCGACTGACCTGAAGCACTGCTCGACCTGAAGTGACTTGAAGGGCGACTGCCCTCCAACTGCCCTGCACTGACCTGCCCTCAAGGGTGACTGACCTGAAGCACTGCTCGACCTGAAGTGACTTGAAGGGTGACTGCCCTCCAACTGCCCTGCACTGACCTGCCCTCAAGGGCGACTGACCTGAAGCACTGCTCGACCTGAAGTGACTTGAAGGGCGACTGCCCTCCAACTGACCTGCCCTCAAGGGCGACTAACCTGAAGCACTGCTCGACCTGAAGTGACTTGAAGGGCAACTGACCTGAAGCACTGCTCGACCTGAAGTGACTTGAAGGGCGACTGCCCACCAACTGCCCTGCACTGACCTGCCCTCAAGGGCGATTGCCCTCCAACTGACAATATCTACTGACTGAAGGGCGACAGGCACACGCATCTTTTGTGCTGCCTCTCACCCCCCCTCTCCTGAGATAAGGACCTGGCCACGCACGCTCTCCACACGTTATCGATACTGCTCCGCACGTTATCCAAACTGCGTTGTACGAACTAAGACTGCGCCACCATCATAAACGATCTTCTCGTACAACAAAACTTGTTGACGCATCCTGAAAGTTTCTAAATAATGCTGACGCTTCACAAAAACTGAAAATAACGACGTTCGAAACGAAACGATAACCGGACTNTAATGCTGACGCTTCACAAAAACTGAAAATAACGACGTTCGAAACGAAACGATAACCGGACTCCTGATAAACGTAAACAGCAAACGTCTGCCCGATAAACAAACTATCACGGGAAACGAACCACCGCTGCGCTTTAATTTGAAACCAGATAAAAATATTACGAAGCTTAGCAGAGCTTAAGAAAAACGAACGAAATTTAAACACATGTCCCGAAAATTAAGAATACTGCGTCATTACAAATGCAATCATTTTGATAAATGCTACTGACTAGGCAATGTGTAAATGACATTTTGACAATGCAAATGTAGTGTAGGTTTATGCAGGTTTATATATGGGAATATGACTCATATGAAAATTGTGTTGTTTTCAGTTACTTCTGTTAAACCAAAGGAAATTTACAGTTATATTTAGTTCAGAATTGGTACCATCTTTTATTTACAACATTTTATAACACTTAAAAATTTATATTATAGTTAGCATTATTTTGTTTATTAGGAACTAATTAGTCTCCATGTTATCTACTGGTAAATATTGTCCATTGTTTATTAAAATACATTTCATTCACCTGTACAGTTGAATGGTGGTGTGGTAAAGATCAGGTTTAATGGATAAATAGAGATTATCTTTCAGGTTTCACTTAAACTTACAGGAATGAACTGTGATGTTAGTGTGTTTAGGAGCCTGTTATTCAGAAACAAATCTCCGTTTTCGTACCTCACACAACTACAAGTTCAGGAATGGAATGGACATACTATCTGCTTGGTTCAGAATAGTCTCCGTCCGCCCATAAATCAATCAATCCCACTCCTGAAGAAACATGTCTCTCTAGAAAGAAGAAAATCTACTTTATGCACTCTCTGTTTTTGAACTGGCTGTCTTTCAGAAGGTAGCTTGCATCAGGCTGTATATGATAGCATTTAGTTCAACGAACATGGAGGGCGCGGTATTATTAACTGCCTTAAATCACTCAACTACATTTCAGTAAATATATACTTGAGGGGTTGGCATAGTCTGCCAAGAGAGAGGAGCCTTCCTATTGGCCAACGGTGACTGCTTTTTACATGCACGCTGTGCATTTCACCTCACTCCTCACAGCGCGGCACAGTGTCTATGCCTTCACTAGGAAGGGGGGAAACTTGAAATCGAAAGCACCCAGTGCAGGCGACCACACTGATAGCAGAATCTTGTGTCAGATCAACATTGACTGTGGAATGTGTTTGGGGGTTTCACCATCGTTCATTCACCGCAGCCTGCTCTGCGATTATCACATTGGCTCTGCACATTATAATAAAGCACTAAGACAGTATCAGCAATATAACATCTTCAAAAGTCTATTAAAAATAATATTACCGCACCATTATAAACGACCCGGTGTGACTTAGAAACGTGTGTATGCTTTTTACAATGCCATTATTTCTTTAGACATAAACAGTAATTTCTTAACGAATATCTCATCTTTTAATTTGGTAGTATACAGATAATGTTAAATTGAGATTTTTTTTTTTTCATTCACCGGAAATTAATTTTAAAAGTGTCGATCTAACAATTTAACCACGGGAATTAATTTTACGTAATTTGAAGGCTTTGGATTAGTGTTGATACACATCGGTACAGTATAACTATATGCCATAGCGAAATAAACGTCTACAGATTGGATATGTTATTTTTCCTTTAATATCACACACCTGTGCCGAGAAATGTGACCTTGGAATAACCACCTAAGTGACAATTAAAAATCGCTGGAATACATTCAATATAAATGTATGGTGTACGAAACATATATTGTAGGCTGTTAGACAAATTTTGGACAAAGAATAAAGATAATATAGTGTGGTATACAGTTCACAGTTCGAATACCGAGACCAGTGCAATGGATCATTTTTAGCTATAGTCGTTCGTGATTTTCTGTCTGTTTACGTACTCACATGGACCCAATATAAATATTCAAGCCACATCCATTGGTTGGGCATGGCGTACGGTTTTGAGTTTGTGACCCTGAAACCATAAAAATAATAATTTTCTCTAGGACTTGGGGGAAAAAANGCATGGCGTACGGTTTTGAGTTTGTGACCCTGAAACCATAAAAATAATAATTTTCTCTAGGACTTGGGGGAAAAAAATATTTACTGCTTTAACCTGTAATGCCGAACGTCAAGGTATTGACAGCTGGAAGCTACCACTCGGTTAGCTCAATGGCAGCAACATGAAACTCTTTACAAAAGGAGTCAATTATATATATTAAACAAATAAGTCAAGTTCCGGTTTATTTGTTCTATACTTTTATTTACGAATCCATTGAAACAGTTCACATACTATCTTCAGGCATGCCGAGTACGAACAGGTTCACAGATAAACAGACAAGTACAGAACAGCGCCACAGTCGTTTACTAATTATTCATGTCTCAAAAACTTGCATCGCAAGAAGAAGTTGCAAAGGCAGGAGGGACGTTCGTTCCCTCCTGGCACCCTAGCGACCTCCCACACCGACGGAAGTAATTTAATACAGTTAAGGTTTTGCCG
The DNA here is from genome assembly GCA_002778355.1 of Clitarchus hookeri. Classification (NCBI taxonomy): domain Eukaryota; kingdom Metazoa; phylum Arthropoda; class Insecta; order Phasmatodea; family Phasmatidae; genus Clitarchus; species Clitarchus hookeri. Next base: position 131,239 of record NQII01007032.1, on the reverse strand, counting down.
AAAAAGAACGAAGTTGAAAGATTTAGCTGTCGCGGGTGCTTGCCGGTGTGGGTTACGTTTGTCACACCAGATGCATCTTCTCTTCTCTGGTTGCTTGTTCTAGACCAGGGCGAGTATTCGTCAAGGGTTTTTATCACTCGTGGCTACCCCCCCTTTCTCGCCCCAGGGTGCCACCAACCCTTACCAAATATGGGCATCGTGTGTTGTCGCCACGCTCTTCTTATGCTATCCGAAACTGCGTAGCCCGCTTAACTGCGCCGTCAGTTAAAGATAATCGAACTTCTCGAATAAAACCCGTCGACGCAATTGGAAAGTTTCTAATCTAATGATGACACTCAACCAAAACTAAGACTTTTGAAACTGCAACAGAGTGCCTGATAAACGAACTGCCACTGCTTTAATTTCAAATACCGATAACAATTTTACGACGCCTGGCAAAGCGAAAGAAAATTAACAGCGTATCTCGAAAATTAATAATACTGCATCATTACATTACCCCCCTCGGTTTGGGATAGATTTTGAAGAAATCTTTCCCAAAGCAAAACCTATCTTGTATGAAGCTACCCTGTAAACCACTGTGCCTCTGCTCCTTGACAACAATTTACATTTGCAAGATGGTAATTAAACTCATACTGTAAAATATTCACTTCACCGTTAAAGAAGTAAAGAACAGCGACAAGATGCTGGGATGCTGGAAGACAATCATACATTTCATTTTTATCAATTATTCACATGTTACCATTTGTGGTGAGGATGTATTTCCAACCTATGCTATAGATAGTTCCTTGTGGGCTGCTCAGTCCTCTGGTTCCTCGCTGGGATCAGCACACACAATTCCAAAAGGGGACCCAGGTCTGCCACTGCGACTGCCTCACGTTAGGTCAGTGCTGACAAAAAATTAAGTCACTGCGACTGCCTTTCACTAGCCCAGTGCTGACAATAAAAAAGGCCCCCAGACCTGTCCCAATCCCAATAAACTTACTCCTTGAGCCACTGATTCCAGGACATCATAATCTGCAGCAACATCCCACCGCTACTTATGTTTACTTAAGGCTCAACATAATACAACACCTCAACCTTTAGAAATTTAGGTAACATGTACTGCATCCTTAATTAACCTTATTTATTATTCGTATTGTGAACTCTTATTTCTAAACGCACATTAATTATATGTTTCTTTACATTAACACAGTGTAATATTAAGTTAACTTCTAACAAACATTTTTTTCAAATGTAAAAACGAAACTTATTTATATTGATATAGCACTTCCTGTTCGGTACTCTGCATAAGGAAATGCCATTAGGTACAATAACACAACTGTTTACATATTTGAAAAGGTATATCTCAGTTCACAAAATCTTCACTCATACAAAAACTCTCCTTTTAATCGTACTATTAGAACATTTTAAAAACAAAGCATTGCAAAGCCATTCTTCTCTTTCATGACCTTCATTCTCTAACTAAATACAAGATACTACATATTAAAAATATGTTCTTGAGAAAATCACTTTATTTTGTAACGTTGACAAATACAGTATGTATTTGTAAATAAAAAACCACACACNTTTTGTAACGTTGACAAATACAGTATGTATTTGTAAATAAAACACCACACACAACTTTTATCATTAACAGTTAACTTTTCTTAAATGTTTTACGAATATCTGCCATTCCAGAAAGTCAGTATTCCAATTACACTGGATGCACTTCACATGATGCCTTTTGTTAAATGCCTAGTGCTGTTCATCAACAATCCTGTGCCTGATTATATACAATATTGTTTAATATAGAATCACTATCCCTTCGCCTATTTGTTCCTTACCATTTCTTTGCTTCTTTCTGGCATTACATTTCTAAAATACTGGTATTAAACATTACTACATTGTAAATTTATTGGACAATTCTCTTTTAAAACATACTGGCAGAAACACACTGTCTCACAATTATTCATTCTTACCAAATAAACATATACAGCAATCTTAAATATTTTCCTATCCACAATAACCTAATACCTTATTCACTATTGCCTCTCCCAAGGCCTGAGAAGGGAAATATGATAATTTACCCCATGTATCCTGTACACGTCATGGCCTACTTTCTCTTCTATCACGTATGGTCCTTCATACACTAAAAAGAAAATTCCTTGCGCTCTGAAGATGATAGAGTTTTATTCTGTACTAACACCTTATTCCCCCTTTTTTTTTATAGAGTTTTATTCTGTACTAACACCTTATCCCCCCCCCCTTTTTTTTTTTTAAACACAATGGGGTTACGCTTCCTATAATTTCTTTCTTTTCTTTTTGCAGCCTTCAATACTAATCTTTTATTTACTCTTTGAAATTTTACTGCTAAGTCTGTGTTTACTTGCGGTGGAAATTTCACCATCTTAGTTAACCGTGATCCTGGCTGCTGGGCCTTAATTAACTCTACAGGTGTATACCCTGTGCTGTCGTGGTGCACATTATTCAAAAGGTGCTCGATTTCTGCTACCTTTCCTACCCACGAGCTATGGTTCTCGTAGCAGAAAACTCTAAACAGCCTCCCCAACTCCCTCATCACACTCTCTGTGGGGTTTGCTGAGGGATGGTACACCGAGGTATATCCTACCTGTATTCCTAACAGATTCTCTAGTGCTACTCTGCATTTTCTACTCCGAAATTGTGTTCCATTATCCGATATTACCTTCTTGGGCATTCCTACCTCTACAACATACTTATCAGTAATCCTTTTGGTGACAGCATTACCAGAGGCCTGCCTCAATGGGTACAGTTTTACAAATTTTGAAAACACATCGAAAACTACAAGTAAATATTTCATACCCTGGTGCCCAGCTGGCATTGGACCAAACAAGTCCACTGTCACTACCTCACAAGGTTCTTTAGCTAAGACATGTTGCATAGTCCCATAACTCTTAAGGTTCGGCACCTTTTTTTGAGCACACAAGAGGCATTCTTTGATACTCTTAGCTACTCGACGATAAATATTTCTTACCCAACAAAACTCTTGAATAAATTTAACTGTTTTAGCAATTCCAAAATGGCCACATTCTACATGTGCCTTTACACATATCTCATCTGACAAATTATCAGGAATACACAACACCCATCGCTCTTCCCCTATTTCTTTTCTCCTAAATAGGATTCCATTTTGAATAACAAATAAGTCCGATATTACTTTCCTACAATTTCCTAACTTTATTTCTTCCAAAACCTTTGCATACTTCACATCTCTAACTATTTCCTGGTTCAACTGACTTACCAATCCGTGGTACAATGCTACTTGTTTTTTAGATGCCCTAAGAAAAAACTCTTTCTCCAAAGATCTATCCTCCCCCTGGCACCTGGATAATGCATCTGCTACAACTTGTGTTTTTCCTGGTACATACTGTATATTCAGATCATATACCTGTAAGGCCAAATTTTACTTAGTTATCCTTCCATGCAACAACTTCCATGACCCTATATGGCACAATACTTTATGATCAGTTTGAACTTCGGTCGGTTTGTCAGCAAAGTCATTCACAGCAGAGAACGGGAAATAATAAAGACTCTGATACTGATGATGTTTACCATAGTTTGCCTTTAGCAGAGCTATTATAAATTCAGCAGTACAATTAGGTTGTTTTGGGGGGATTTAAAATTTAATGCTGTCGAAAATCTATTTTTTTTAAGAACTGCTTAAACATTTGCATATGGAACATGTTTACAAAACAGCATTTAAATGAAATGGAGATAGTGTTTGTAGAATATGTTAGGCCTACAGATTTGTTGTGTATCTCATCTTTTCGCCTTTCACATACAAAGTGTTTGTAGGGAAAATTTGTTATTAAAGCTGTACAATTTCTAATACTTAGGGACCTATCACATCCGGTAAAACCTATCCACGACAGTTGAAAGTTTTACGTTATTTTACAGTGTAAAGTGCAATGTTTGCATTAACAATATGTATATATTTATTTGCCTACTTCATCTGTAACTGCATCACTATCAGTAAATAATAATATTCACATCTGTCTGCTCCAGTTTTAATGAGCGTAAATGGTCGCCCAATGAAAAAAAAGCTTCCAAACTGTGCACATCAGTAAACAACACCCTGTCTCAAGGTCAATGATGCATCATTCCTGACCACCAGCTTCCATGTTATCTTATGAAATTTGTGAGCTCCACCTCTTCTGTAAAATATAGCGCCATGTTATTTTTAGTGCGAGAGAAATGCTCATACATGACCAATGGCGGGTTTTTAAAAGACGTTATTTACACTGCTGTTGTTTGTGTAAAAGTTTAATACTCTTTCATTTCCAATTACTATTATACTTTGTGCATTACGATAGACGAAACTTATGGGGGATGAGCTAGTTTGTGCAAAATGAGCAGATTTTCCCAGTATGCACCAGTGGGCCAAGCCAACTGCTAGGATAATTGTAAAATGTATTCAGTCAGCAGCGCTACTTTGTAAGTATTGTTCAAGGTTGTTCACAGTACAGTGAGCACTTTTAAGGCACTAGTTACTTTTTCCTTCCAGCCATTTTTTATCCTGTAACTATCTTTTTAAATAAATATTGCAATGTAAGTAATAAACACATTGTGTATATGCCTTCCACCTTACTCGGAAGATATCATCTAAGGCTAAATTATTGACTATTATTCCAAATGAGAGGCCTTTCAAAAGTGCTCACTTTGCCATGGACAGCCTATATCAACTTTATATAGTACATCATGTTATATCTAACGCCATTTGACATGATTATTAATATTAACATATTTTAGTTTATAGACAATTTGGTAATGTAGTTTAGCTGGAAATCATATGTATGTTACTGCACACCTTATAATTCATTACATACTTTCTGGAGATTCACTACATTCATTATCTCAGCATATTGTTAACGCACACTTATACTCGTTATAAAATAAAAAAAAGAAAGACAAACAGCTGAATAAATACGCTTTGTTGAATCCCATTACACGAGTCTGTACGACTTTTACTTAATATTCATGCGACTTCCTTTGTAAGTTTGTGTGCTTTATTGTTAACTATGTCGCAGTATGGTGCATTACTTGTGTGCGTAAGAACGCACGTTATTGTTATAATGTGAATTTTTCTAACTTTGTATCTNCATATTTTAGTTTATAGACAATTTGGTAATGTAGTTTAGCTGGAAATCATACGTATTTTACTGCACGCCTTATCATTCATTACATACTTACTGGAGATTCACTACATTCATTATCTCAGCATATTGTTAACGCGCACTTATACTTGTTATAAACTAAAAAAAGAAAGACAAACAGCTGAATAAATACGCTTTGTTGAATCCCATTACAAGAGTCTATGTACAACTTTTACTTAATATTCATGCGACTTTCTTTGTAAGTTTGTGTGCTTTATTGTTAACTATGTTGCAGTATGGTGCATTACTTGTGTGCGTAAGAACGCACGTTATTGTTATAATGTGAATTTTTCTAACTTTGTATCTNCGCAGTATGGTGCATTACTTGTGTGCGTAAGAACGCACGTTATTGTTATAATGTGAATTTTTCTAACTTTGTATCTCGGGCTGTGCAGCGAATGTTTTCCGTCCTGCTCGCATACGGCCGGCGTGCGACGGTTGTCGCACTGTCACTGACCTGTCTGTACTGGACACCCCTCAATGCAGGACTATGGAGCTCGCGCACCTAGATAACTGCCGGCCACTGTACCTCGGTCTCACCCTCCAACAGCCACTCTCACTAGGGGTGAGTGACGAGGCCACAATATGCATCAATTGCTAGTCACGTAGGGAGTCTGTAACTATATAACGCACACAATCTGCTTGATGTGACACCCACAAGGCAGTTCCAAACAAATCTGTATTATAAACCCACTGATTAGGAGCATACATGAAGGGAAGGAGACTATCTGTGCGTTAACCTTCCCGAGAATTCTGCTTTTTCTGTAGTTATAGCAGTATAATACATATTGTGAGATTTTGTAAGCCACGCCTTGTTGGCCTTGCTTGAAGAAAATATGCAAAGATTTTGCCTGTCGTCCTGATGGTACCAAACTCCTTGCGCTGATGGCCATCATATAACAAAAACATGACATTTTAACTTATTGACCACGACGTCTTGTTCGATACTCTCGAATCTCGCTTCTGGAGTAAAAACTTTATTAGGCTGCAACTATTGCAATTAATTTTTCGAACCAAAGACTTTTCCAGTTTCCACTGTCTCACACTGTTAAATATCGTGTTTCTTTACCAATTTAACTGATCATTAATTTATTTTGCAATTTATTTCAAACAAATACCACAAATTACGTTAATATTTCCAATTAGGCGCACCATAAAAATCTGATTTTAACATTTAATGCAATTATACAGGAAAACTAATTTTGCAAAACTGAAAACAGAAAAATCCGCCTTATTTTAGCAACATCCGTAATTCCGTGGCAATGCCAGGTAATTCGTACAAACTACGGGAAATCCCTAGTACTCGGCTCCTCTGTGGTGGGATTCCTTGCCTTTTGCTTCGTTCTTTCCGTGCCTTCGTTCATCTGAAGCACCTGCAAACGTCTTGATGCTGTGATCGCACCGACGTCGTGATGGGGGCATTACACCACCTGAGGTATTCACGGACGTAGTTATCTGCGTCGACTGCCTGTTAATACTTGTACCAGTTACCACCACGCTACAACTCCGTGGCAACTTCAGCCGACGCTCGGCAGGCAGTGGAAGTGTGCCTTTCGGAATCAACAAGTTCATGGCCCGTTAAGTGATTGTGTTCCTTAACAACAAATAAGCTGGAGACAAATACCAGACAGCTCCATACAAATAGAACAGGAATGTATGCGAAGAACCTGGCGGCAAGAGGTGTTACTATTACTATATTTCCGCAAATATTTCAAAAGTTATTTACTATCATTTGTCAGAAATAATTTTCCACTCCTGAAACATTTGACGTATTGGGAATTACGTAGTTTTCGTCATTTTAGTTTTGGTCATTGCTAAATAAACAGAGAGAAAAGAAAGTTTCGTCTTCATATCTGCCATGTTGGAATCGTATTATTAATATTAATGGAATGCAGTACTAACACAGGTGCTGGCTGGAGGTGACAATACCACCGGATTTTCTCGCAGAAATCTTCATTCAAGCTGACCGGTATTGGTTTTCAGTGTATTTGATAGTAATATATTAGGCTAAGCTATCACTTTAAGGTGCACTAATTTGGAGACTATTAGAGCTTAGAATATTTTTTGGAATTACGTAAATTAATCTTTTATTTAAAGTCTTATCTTGCAACACACAGGTGATTTTGTTAATCCTTCCTCACAATTGACCAGCTTCAGAATTTGTACTCTACCAAGAATGTATCCGGCTGACCTGCCATAAATTTAATCTCCATCTCTCCTAGTCGGGAGAATTTCCTTTGCAAAATTACCTATGAGAGGACCAGCAGATAGATGGAGTCGCACAATAATTAATCCAGTGACAGGAATGCACAAACCACAAACCCCAGAACAACTGTTTGGGAGGTTCTTCCAATAACACTGAATACTCCATTGAAAATATATACGTAATTTATACTCAGTCAACACATTTCAGTGACTTATAAAAAGTCATTTCATAAATTGAAAAAGTAGATTTCCCTTTGTCCTCTTATTTGGCGTATTTCTTCCAACAATCGGCCATCAATATTACTACGGATGATGATTATATCTAGGTAAAACATTTGTCACTGCACAACCTATTAATGGATTCTAATTTAAAGGCATACTGTAAAAGTTGTACGACAATGTAATTGCTGTACAGACATCAGGCTACACGACATATAATAATAATTACAACTATACAACCAATATCACTGAAGATGANTAATTGCTGTACAGACATCAGGCTACACGACATATAATAATAATTACAACTATACAACCAATATCACTGAAGATGAAACAGCTAAGTATGTTCAAATGAAATGAAAGAAAGATAGTTCCTGCTTTATTCATATCTATTCTAGCATTGCCATATTGCCCATTTTAGCTGAAGATTACTGGTTCAGATAAGCTGGTACTAACCTACTTTCAAAACCCCAAAAGATGGTCATCAACTCAGAGGTTGAGTTTAACCAAGTGACGGCTCCAATACANCTAACCTACTTTCAAAACCCCAAAAGATGGTCATCAACTCAGAGGTTGAGTTTAACCAAGTGACGGCTCCAATACAACATTATACAGGTACTATAACAGTCTATCAATTGCTACGAAAACACACATTTCTGCTGGCCCCAGCGTCTTAATAGTCATTAAAAAGAAATGTATGTCCTGGCTGAGGCATTTTCTGAAACAACATGCCATGAATGACTTGGGTTTCATCAAATATAGTCCCAATAATAGCGTAAACAAAATCATGGGCTCGGAAATTATAAATGTTGGTTACGGCCAGTTAGGGATTTACTCTTATTTTTGCAAGCGCACACAGACTGCTGAACAACAGGATGGCATTTCGCAGTCGCTAAAGTTTTGATGATCCCAGACGAGGAAACTCCTGGTAGGGCAGTGTTGTCACATTCTGGGTCGCAGCACTGCTAATGCATTTTGTAATTCATAATTATACCTCACTATAATTATTCCCCTACACATTCAAGGAAAATAAAACTGTGACAGGTTGAATTTGTAACTTGGAATACTGAATGATTTATGTACTAGCTTATTACTCAAGAGCCATAACGTAGGTTTATCATGACGTGAGTTTAGTTATTCCAGCAGTGTCTAGAAATTTTTACATATTTGTAGCCATACAAAAAATTTACATCAATTTTATAATTACACAAATAAAAAAGATCAATATGATTTATTTATCTCATGAATTCATACAAATAAGGCACATCACACAAAATTTTTACAAATTTCTGCATTACAAAAGCACACACATGTCCGTGACCAATTCCCATACTTCGTCTCTCACCAGTGAGACTTTCTGCTTTCCACGGCGGGCCCAGTCCCGTCTCCACAACAGAAGTCGCTCTTAGCTCCTCGGGTCTGAACACACACGCCATACAGTTTGCGGAACATTTGTACTCTGCTTTCAATGGTGTGCAAGTCCTGTTTTAAAGCACAGTCTCGTCCACCATGTCAAATTATTCATTCCTGCGCCAGAACTATATTTTCAATTAAGTAACTACCTACAAATGTCTTTCTACACTTTGCATTTTACAAATGCCTTCAAATGTAGTCTCCAAATGTTATCCACACGTTATTATGGTTGTTTTACAGCGCAATGTGTAGCCAGCGGTATAGCTGTAGTTTCAAGATAAGTTCCTGGAACTGAAATAGACTGGAAACAAGTAATTCAACATGGTATGCAAGGTCAAGCATTATTATAATTACCATACTCACTCTGTTTTCAGATGTTTTTTGAAGCAAGTCAATACAAATTAATAACGTAAAATATAAAATTAAATAAACTTTTAAAATATGCTTATTAAAATGTACGTTTTCGGTAATTGGCTAAACTTACGACTTTCCAAATATTTTCCCTGCTTGTAACCCGTAGCAACTCCGTTGTGTTAAACTAGGTTTAGTCCAATGCATTAGGAAATTTTCTACTTCTTAGTTTCTGTGTTTTTTATTATGTAAATCCNTTTAAAATATGCTTATTAAAATGTACGTTTTCGGTAATTGGCTAAACTTACGACTTTCCAAATATTTTCCCTGCTTATAACAAAAACCAACTCCGTTGGGTTAAACTAGGTTTAGTCCAATGCATTAGGAAATTTTCTACTTCTTAGTTTCTGTGTTTTTTATTATGTAAATCCATTAATTGCTAATCTCGTCTACGTACATACTTTGTTTACCGTATATTTCCGCATATTTTACGCCACCGCGTGATTAAAGCACCCTAACTTTTTATCACTAAACCATGAAATTAAAAAAATTCAGCATAATTTATGCGGTAGCTTTTACAGGCAAGGGTGACATGACGAGATGTGGAATGGCAGCTCGCACAGTGACGAGATGTGGAATGGCAGCTCGCACAGTGACGAGATGTGGAATGGCAGCTTGCACAATAACGAGATGTGGAATGGCAGCTCGCACAGTGACGAGATGTGGAATGGCAGCTCGCACAGTGACGAGATGTGGAATGGCAGCTTGCACAGTAACGAGATGTGGAATGGCAGCTCGCACAGAACACAACCGGCCAGAAGGCAGCTACTCTGCGCTGGAGGCGAGTAAACTAGCTATTTTTATAGACATGTCTGGAGGGAGAAAGGTAGAGCCACCCACCCCTCCAACCATCACTTCTGCTCCTGTGGTCGGCCAGCCACGCCTCTTCACCCCCTCCCCTCACGGTTCATAGGCTGGGCTAGTCAGCCAGCCACGCCTTATCGACGCGGACCAGTTCAAGGCTTGTCGAGGATGGATTACCAAATTTATTATTCTAAAACACCAATAATTACTTATTTTTTACATTATTTCAGAATGATTTATTTTACGTTTCTGTTTATAATTCATGCTCCGCCACTCCCCCATTTTCATTAATTCCATTTCAATTTTTTTTATTGCATATTTTGTGTTGCCAAAGTATGGAAGCTGGGACAATATAAGCAATCACTCTTTCGCCGGGAAGAGTGGAAAGTGGATACTTGCTGGCGCATCGGCCTAGCCAGGCGCGGTGTTACAAGTTCACAGCGGACGGCACGTATCAATCACTGCACGGTGGCATGTGAACAGGTAAGTCACTATCTCAGCATCATATATTATGTAGTTGTAGCGTTTGTGAACATTAAAGTGTTTACTACATTATTATGAAATAATTTTGGGTACATCACTATAGTTTTATCAAAGATATAAACCCACTTCAAAAATTTTTTTCCTAATGCCCACACACAATTTACACACCCTAAACTTTCAACTTAAAATATGGTATAAAAATTGCATAAAAAACACACAGAATGCCACTTCTATATATAAATAGTTAACTTTCCAACACATTAAACAAGATTCTATCTCGGCAAACTCATTACTCACAGTTTCAAAAATGAGGAAAAACAATTATAAAAATGCAAACAAAATGCTCTACACAGCAACCACTTTATAACACAACTTATTCAAACTGCGTAGTTTAGCCACATTTTACACATTTTTCCCATAAATCACAAGTTTCTAAAAGAAAGCCACAAGTGTGGATGGACAAACAAAGTACATTTCATTAAACCAACTAAATGCAAAACCGGTGAATCTTAAAATCTGTATTTTTTAATTTGCATCCTATTAATGGTCACTTCTAGACCATGCAGTTTCTTGCCTTCATAATTTACCCCTCCTGTCAAAATGATAATTTAAACACATGTTTAAAATATGTTATGAAAACTTGTCGTATGTGTCATGAACTACATAGTGCATGTACTCATGACATAATTACACCAGCAGCTGTTAACATCCAGGATGTAGAAACATACTGGTGAAGACTAAACCATTGCATACTGTCATCCTGTTTGATCCTCCATATCAACTGGCCCACTACGAAAACAAATTAAATGGAGTAATGTTCCGACACAAGCAAAACATTGCACACGCATGTGAATACCAAAACTTTTTTCCTGATGTTAACATGGTTACAATATGCCATCGCTTTTCAGGTTTCTCATGCAAACAGAGATTTCATTCGNAAACTTTCTTCCTGATGTTAACATGGTTACAATATGCCATCGCTTTTCAGGTTTCTCATGCAAACAGAGATTTCATTCGGGTTGTTCATGGTATAAATGAAAGTCAGTGTTCCCAACGTGGATACAGTTTCAATACCCACCCCACGACACGTGACAAAATGTTAAATCACAGGAAGCAAAACTTGTGTATTGTATTGAGTTGTGACCAACAGCAACTTCAGATATGACCAGTTTTCTTCACACCAGATGCTGGCTGATTAGTCGTTCCATCAGCAAACACACAAATGGGGAGTATCCATGAAAGTGAAATAACATGTGTTCTGTGGCGGAACTTTGATTACCACAACCAAAACAATTTCCACGACAACCAAACGCCCGACGCGGCAAAGTTCGCCATCTTGAGTTCTCATAACTGACTACCAAGGGCGAGCTAGCTGACTGTTTCACACGTACGCCACACACCCGCCACCATTAGATAATGTAGTGTCTGCCTACTCCTGTTTTTACACTGGATCACTGAACGTTCCGCCCACCTTGAAATGACGATTCCAAAGTAAATCAGGGTAAGGGGTACTGCTTAACACTGGGTGCCTCACAAGTACTTGAGCGGTACGGAGTTGAGACACTCGCACTATTCCATCTGCACTAGGGAAGGTCTTGACCATACGACCAAGTCGCCAATGAAGGGGTCAAGTCGCCAATGAAGGGGTGGCACATTGGGATCTTGAATCAAAACAGGAGTGTCTGGCTCAAGATTGACTGAACCTGCTGTCCACTTTCCTCGAGCCTGCAGCTGGTGCAGGTAGTCCTGATGCCACCAGTGCAAAAAATCTTGATGAATTTTCTGCAGGCGATTCCATCTTGACAGAACACCAGAAGGCAGAGCTGTGAAATCTTCAACAGGAACAACTTGTGATGGTCCCAACGTTAGACGGTCTCAATGGGGTGGGGTCAGCGGGGTCTGCCGAGAGTGCCGACAATAGACGAGGATTACCGCCATGAAAGGCTCCGTAAATAGTTCTGATACCAGCTCAAGATGAAGAGCCTTGGTTGAAAAAAAAAACAAACAAATAAACAGAGATAGGCTTGGAATGTCTTTGGTTTTCGACCTTTGTCCATTGTGATGGTGAAGGGTCCTGCATAGTCCACACCTATTTTCAAGAATGGTTTTGCTGGAGTGATCCACTCAACCGGAAAACCTGCCATCACGGGAGTCATTGGTTTGGGCAGACAACGGAAACAAGTCACGCGCTGAAACAACCGCTGTCTAACCGCATCTCGCCCATTTACGACCCAGAATTCCTGCCGTATAACAGACAAGTATTGCGGCCCTGGATGAAGTAGATATTTATGCAGTTGGTCGAATATCAGTTCTACCAAGCGACGCTTCTTTGGAAGCAGTTCGGGGTGCTTCTGGTTGTAGGGCAGCGATGATGCCTGGAGCCTTCCGCCCAACCTAAGGAAACCATCCTTGTCCACAAAGGGATTCAACTTCTTCAGGGAGGCTGAGCACTCCCTAACTGTCATGGCTGCAAGCTCTGAATTCTACTACCTGGGTTTTCTTAACCCAAAACAAAACAGATGCCTGCAACTCTGTAACAAAATCGCTGTCTGCTGGAAGCGGGCTGGGACCGCTGTGTGTGGTTTGAGGAGAGGACGATGTGACTGTGTGCCTGGAAACACAGCACAAGTGTTCGCCTACTACGCTTTGCAGAACTACCTGTCTATGATCCTGTTCGACGCCCGGGCGGTGTGGGACGAAGAGGTCGAAGCCTGGCTCACGCGTCGCGCTCAGCTGGACGACTGCATGATGACGAGGGGTCTCCCCCCCCTACATTCTTTCCTCAGCACTTGGGCCTGCGTAGCCCAGAGACGGCGCGACGCCCCTCCTACGTCATCGAGCGCGAGTGAGCCAACAAGATGTTCAGTGCTACCTTTATGGAGTTTTCTCAACACCTGATGTCACGAATTCTGGACGGACTGGCCAACCTACATATACCCTGGCCTGAAGACTGCTCGAGACAGAACAATGGGGTGGGCTTCGTAGAGAGATCACTTATAAAAATTTGTATATTTTTAATGGGCAATTTAATTGTATTTGAGCATTTAGTACGTAATTTTANCTGGCTCACGCGTCGCGCTCAGCTGGACGACTGCATGATGACGAGGGGTCTCCCCCCCCTACATTCTTTCCTCAGCGCTTGGGCCTGCGTAGCCCAGAGACGGCGCGACGCCCCTCCTACGTCATCGAGCGCGAGTGAGCCAACAAGATGTTCAGTGCTACCTTTATGAAGTTTTCTCAACACCTGATGTCACGAATTCTGGACGGACTGGCCAACCTACATATACCCTGGCCTGAAGACTGCTCGAGACAGAACAATGGGGTGGGCTTCGTAGAGAGATCACTTATAAAAATTTGTATATTTTTAATGGGCAATTTAATTGTATTTGAGCATTTAGTACGTAATTTTATTTACACCCAATATCATTAATTGTAAAAGTTTCAATTGGTATTTTAATAATCTTTTATGTTTTCGTATGAAACTTTTTAGGGGAATTTTGCAAAAGAAAAGAAAATATATCAGCATGCNTTTAATAATCTTTTATGTTTTCGTATGAAACTTTTTAGGGGAATTTTGCAAAAGAAAAGAAAATATATCAGCATGCTATTATACAGTTAAAAATGCAATCAGCGTCGCTTGTCCATTACACACACTCTCACCTGTTGGTCACAGCTGCCGCTACTGCCGAAGGTTCTCGAGGCACATCAGGGTGAACCTGTCGTTCACGTAGTACGGACGCCCACTTTCCGACACCTTCTTGATCAGGCGGCGGCAGACGATGGTTGCTCCGGGCAGCATACCCAGAGGGTACTTCAGCTGTCTCCAGTTCTTGGCGTAGATGGTCATCTCACGACTAGGCAGACCCCCATCGTCCCGCAGTGTCAGGACCATCACCCGCGGCCCTGAAACACCCACGGGCACTCGTGCAGCAGGTTTGCTTCTTCAAAAATACACCTCCGTTAAGCTAGACCTTTCCATTTGTTATACTGTTTGCTAAGTAATCACATTTCACTCGGTGTTTTGCCACTCGCTTTTCCCATCACTTGGGTCCCCAGTTTGATTCTAGTCCCACAGAGCAAAAATATTCTGTACTTGTGATATTTTCTCCCCACCTTAATTTCACCACTACTCTACTACAATATTGTCTGATCTCCCCAATTCTTCCAGATAACAAGGAACAACACGTAGGTCCCAGAAGTAGACAACCAATTACAGTACCGTAAAACTTGCATACAACAAAACTGAAGGGACTGCACGAAATATTGTTTCTGTGGTAAGGGAGTATGTTGTATGGAGGTTTCCTAAAATAATGCTCAGTCAAACTATGCAAATTAAATTTTGTCTCAGATGATACTTAACAGACTGTGCAATTAAATAGAATGCATTTGTTTAGACTTCACATGCTGAATCCCAAAAATTAAGCTCAACAGAGTATGTATAAATAAAAATTCAAAAAACGAAATATCCACTCATTTGACAAAACCACTTTAAACTGCAACATACATTTTAAGGTAATCCCACAGTGCAATTATTTAAAANGCGGGACTACTTTCCCTCCACGGCGACCAACTTAACAGGGTGCCCGTTAAGATGTAAGCAGGTAGGGGCAGCGACTTATTTCAAAGGTTGATTTCAAAAACGCTCAGTTAATCGTGAACAGCCTATGGCTATTGTCATTCTCTGAAAATTCTGTTCCATGTTTCTACTTCATTTTTACATGTGCCATTGCCAAACAGTCATTTGTACTTTGTGTGTTTACGATACCAAACTATTTGAATAGTTTTCTCTAATAAACATAATAATCAAACTTGTGCTTTTCATGAATAAGCTTCTGCGGTTCATAGGTCAAAAGAAAACCAAAATATCAGTGTATTA
This sequence comes from Clitarchus hookeri, assembly GCA_002778355.1. Lineage (NCBI taxonomy): Eukaryota > Metazoa > Arthropoda > Insecta > Phasmatodea > Phasmatidae > Clitarchus > Clitarchus hookeri. Next base: position 115,654 of record NQII01007032.1, on the reverse strand, counting down.
AAAATAAGGTTTACGCATGTGTGTATGTTAAAATTATTTAAAGCCTATATTGTTTTAATTTAAAACTAATCTATATGATCACGTCCACCAGTCAACTGNGTATGTTAAAATTATTTAAAGCCTATATTGTTTTAATTTAAAACTAATCTATATGATCACGTCCACCAGTCAACTGCATTGTGCAGTTAACTGAGTATTACAGTGTTGCTTTTAGACAAATGGACTCTAAAAATAAAAGTTATTGAACATGAATAAACAGCATAATATTTTACATGAAACAACTAAATATTTTGCTACCCAACATGGATATGAACTCAGAATCTTACATACTGACAGCATGAAACATCACGCCAACCCACTGAGCTACATACACAACTGGAAAAATGTATATGGAAGGAGATGCATAATGACACAGTTAATACATATTCTTTTAAAATTGTGTTTATTGTTTTATTAGTACCGTGTGAGTTATTTAAAACGTTTCCTATCACTTACATTTTAGTTTCATTTTGTACAAAAATATGTTCTACAAAACCTATAACCTTTTCATAAACGTGTAATGACGCAATATTCTTAAATTTTCGGGACCAGGGCACGAGTTTCAATTTACTTCATTTTTCTTAAGCTTTGGAAAGCTTCGTAATATTTTTATCGGGTTTGAAGTTTAAAGACGTGGTCGCTCGTTTCCCANAAAAATATGTTCTACAAAACCTATAACCTTTTCATAAACGTGTAATGACGCAATATTCTTAAATTTTCGGGACCAGGACACGAGTTTCAATTTACTTCATTTTTCTTAAGCTTTGGAAAGCTTCGTAATATTTTTATCGGGTTTGAAGTTTAAAGACGTGGTCGCTCGTTTCCCACGATAGTTTGTTATCCGGCAGACGTGTGCTATTGTAGGTTATCGGGCGGACGTTTGCAGTTACGTTTCAAACATCGTAGTTTTCAGTTTTTTGTTAAGCGTCAGCATTATCTAGCTTTTTTCAGAATGCGTCAACAAATTTTATACTAGAAGTTCGTTTATCTGTATGTTGACGGCGTCAACAGTTTTAGTTCCTCCAGCGCAGTTTTGGATGACGCTGCTGGCAGATGCCGGATGCCGTGCCATTATCTTAGGAGAAGGGAGCGATAGGCCTGCATAATAAATACTTTGGGTGTCTATCCCCTAAAAAAGNTGTTGACGGCGTCAACAGTTTTAGTTCCTCCAGCGCAGTTTTGGATGACGCTGCTGGCAGATGCCGGATGCCGTGCCCTTATCTTAGGAGAAGGGAGCGATAGGCCTGCATAATAAATACTTTGGGTGTCTATCCCCTAAAAAAGAAAAAGCAACCAACCGTCGAAGAAGACGCATCGGGCGTGAAGAATTTCACCCACACCAGCAAGCACCAGCGACCGTTAAATCTTTTTTTTTACATTTCTTTTAGGCTTAACCTAAATTCTATCAAATTATTTCCGCCGGTGTGGGGGGTCGTTAGGGTGCCAGGAGGGAACGAACATCCCTCCTGCCTTTGTCTTGCGATGCAAGTTTTGAGAAATGAATAATCTGTAAACGACGGTGGCGCTGTTCTGCACTTGTATATTTATCGGTGAACGGTTCGTACTCTGCATACTGGAACTCCGTCTATGAACTGTGTCACTCAAATAATAAATAAAGTATAGAACAAAATACTCTGGAACTTTATTTCTTAATTAATCTGCGTAAATTTTACTGAGTCTCGTGTTCTACCTTGAGCTAGCAGTGGCAATGTAACATCGGCAGTGTAACAGCGGCCGAACGTTACAAACGAACATACTGTAAGTGACCTGAGGCTGCTGCTCCGCTGTCCGCCATCTTGTCCGTCATAGCTCCATGGGTACAGCAGAAATTTAAAACACATTCTGTTAAAAATACTAGCAGAAAATGGGTATGAAAACTGCTATGGAATTGAGCATTGTGCAAGGCTGGCTTTAGCAGTTGTTTAGCATGGGCAGGCGATAAGGGGGGTGGCCACTAGAGCAGGACTGAGCAAGAGATCCACGAGTAGGATGAAGAGGTTTTTTATTTCCTGTGAGAGAGGATCCCAGTGGATATTCATTTTCAGGTATATGTAGTTTTATCGTTCACTATGTTATATAAAATGGGAGAGCTAAGCAGCTATACAGCAGACAGAGTTCCAATTAAAGGCCTTTGCAGAGAAAATTGGTAATCGTGCCGCAGGCTCACTAATTCTTAACATTAACATTTTATATGTAAATAATTTGCTTCTATTAGTTTGTAACATCATTCATTTTCGTCAGATGTTAAAAAATATTTGAGTTTAAAAGTGTTGATGTAGCATGTGAATAGATATAGGCTATTCACTGTAAAGTGAGCACTTTTGAAGCCCTAGTTACTTTTTTTTTATCAGTCATTTTTTTATCCTACCACCACTTTTTACAATAAATATTGCCATGTTAGTAATAAACACAGTGTATATATTTCACCGGACTTCAAAGTGAACATCTACAGCTACAAAAAAATACATTAGACTATTATTCCAAATGAGAGAGCTTCAAAAAGTGCCCACATCACCATGAATAGCATATAGTAAACAAATCTTTGAAACAAAGGGCACAATTAAAACAAGTAGAAAACTTAGTTGCTTCTAAGTGGTAATTTTTTTTTACAATGCCTCATAGCTGTAAGTGGCAAAGTTGGCAACAGAAGTGGTTGGGACACTGACCAGGGATGCCGTAGCCGCCCACTCCAGTGCAGACTTGCTCACTGGGGTAGTGAGGCTCCTGGTGGCGGCGCGTCACGACCACGCCCCTGAGCGAGTGCGCGTGCTGCTCATCCCTGGGCGTGCACCTCAGAGCATCCTCCACCCTGCAGCACAGTCAGCCACTCCACTCACACACCCTCCAATACTCTCTACTTGCCACTATCTAAACCTCTACTCCTCAGGACAGCACAAATGTAGCAGCACAAGGTATTCACCACTCCATGGTGGGGGAGGGGAATATTGCTCACGATACCCTCTAACATGCAAACTACAGTCATTTGAATTACTATAACCCGCCCCTCATTATCCTTGAGCTTCACACTGAGGCAGGCGGCAGGCACGACACTAATAGAGCGAGCAAAAGCGAAGGTGGTACTTCCACCACCCTCTCTCCGATTGGTTAAAATATTCATTTTGTGAGGATCCTTCCATCAAAAATTTCACACACCAATTATCAAAACATCCAATGACAAAGGCCAGCAGTCAGCTAAATCTTCCATTGCGGCACACAGACTTTATTCTAAAGTGTATAAAAAAATGAGAAGATACCAATTTAAGTTAACACTGAATTGAATATTATGCCATCAACATAAAATCAAAAGAAGCAGGAGAACTCACCGTTGGCAGACCAGGGACTCGAACGACTCCAGCTTGAAAGAGACATCTTGCGGCAGCTGAAATGCACTTACGACAGCCACAGCGCTGCCGTCTGCCGCGTAGTGCTGGTCGGGGAAGGATGTCTGGTTCGCACTGCAGACGACAAAACACACATCACAGAGACACTACATTCATGTAAAACATCATGACTACAAGGGGAAAAAAAAAAAAAAAACTACATATGTATAGTTAAAAGGAAATTTTGTAAGAATTTAATATAGCATCTACCCATGTGCCACCCGCTTCAATTTATACCTCAAAACCTGTACCCCCATTTTGAATACACCCCCAAAAAAATTGTTTTATTTTTTTAATATTTATTTTGTTTTAAACACTCCTGTTTCAATGCACAGCTGTGTTGCACATATTACACGTTACAATGACAAAATACAGTATGGCACAAGCTGTTACGTATTTAATCAAAATAATCCCATCCAAATTTTTGAAAGAGCAAAAAAAAATTAATCTTGGCAATTTGGTGGGCGCTGTACAACATAATTTAGGCAGTAGTTCTACTTCCCTGCAACCTGCTGCTGCCTGCCGGAAGTCAACAACACAAGCAAGAGCTGTCGATCAACGGGTACAGTCAGAGCGTGACACAAAAACATACAACCAGGTAAGGTATTTAAACACAAAAGGTCACTTTATCACCTGCCACATCACACCTTCAGTGTAAATATGCATAAATACGGTAAGCACGCCACTATTTTTATGTAATGTAATTACCACTTCACACATGACACGTATATAGACTACTACTTTTTAAGCTGCAACTACGCATCATCACCTGCACGCCAAGTGCCTACAAGTGATGCAACCCTGACAGGCAGCAACCCAAGCCAAATTTACGTCTCCTATAATAAGGTGGAAGCCTGGAGACCGTAATGCACCCGAAGGAAGAATATATTAAATCGCCCCCGCCTTAAATAAAAGTCCGTGAAATGTGAATATACTAGTAAACCATGCCAGAGAAACTGCGCCTGAGCTCACGCAGCCAACGCAAGCCTGCTTCCCTGCCGCCCCGAAAGATCGCAGCAGAGTTCGGCTTCACCTACAGAGGGAGGAGCTACCCCCGCCACCCCCAAGCGCAGGAGAATATATGTCCCTGCACTGCCGCAGAACGGCAGTTCACATCAGCAGCTTGCATTCGCACAAGTCGTGCCAAGGATCTCTGTTCTGTTTGCTCTCTACCGCTCTCCTCACGAGAGACCAACAGTTAATCTTCAGCTACCAACGTCGGACTTCTTCCTGCACGCGCTGCAGCCCCAGAAGTCGTCGTCCCCCACTTGACATTACCATCAATACTCATACTGCACCCTCCCCCTAAGTCTGTTCAGGATACCCACTTAGCTTCAGTTCGGGTTTAGTTGTTATCACGGCTACATAGTTGTTGCTCTGTGCTCTTTTGCTGGGTCTTCAGGCCAGGCTCTTCAAGCCGACAGGCGCCTTCACCCGTCTTTGATTATTATCGTCCAAGAGTTAATCTGCACTTGATATTAGAAGGAGAGTAAGGGTCACCGTGTTGTATTCTGGAGAGAATAAAACACGTTTCCAGTTTAACCGCACTCTGCACTTTCTTGAGTGAACTAAGCTTGGTCATCCCCTGTAAGTGTCACCCGACAAAGGAGAGACAGGGAAGAACCGCGGATCTGATTTTGCAGATCTTAGGGTAGGACTGCGGCCTATCCACTAAAAAGGACTCGACGTACGTCACAAGACACAACACATTAGACGGGCACCCATACTGTGGACCAGGCACGTAAAGGTACCTGGTGCACAAATACGGTAGAGCCACAACCAATAGCAAGACACAAGATGAAGAGACTAGATTCCCCTTATTAGCTAGCACACTATCTCCAGAGCGTATAAACACGTCAGAGGGAGTGCCAGGACTGGCAAGGAAGGGTCTACCCCTTCCAAATCACACTCTCGCTAGGGTAATTGTTTCCTGCCACCCCGTTGCGGACGTGATCTGTAGAACCTTATTCCTTGGTAAATGCCGTTCACCCACAGGAGAGGTAGTAAGTGGAGCGATAGGAAGGTAGCTGCCATGCTCACTGATAAACAAGCGTTGATTAAAGGGCCTGACCTAGTCTACAGCTAACTCACCCCTTGGGACCGAGCTCATGCAGCCTGCCAACTGTTGAGGCCTCACCTTGCAGTTGCCCCTAGTCATCTGTTTGGACTCCTGGTAAAGCTCCCTGGGGCTGTACACCCAGTCATCGAGATCCTCCGCCTAGGCCAACCCTTAGACCTAGGTGTCAAGCGCATCGACAAGCTAGACGCAGCTCCACCAAACAGCACCAGTGAGCCAACAACCCACCAGCCTCCACCTCCCGTAATAAAAATACTTATGTGCTTTGCATCTATAAAGGTCACGTCACCACCATATCCACCGTCACCATGCGCTCGTTTGCGGGAGGGGAAACCAGTCTATGCTATGACTAAGGCCAAAATTTTATGGTTTTATTGTTAGCTCAATTTCATTTTAAAAATTTAAGATTTCAGTGTTATTGTTTTACTTTTGTAAACACTCTATATTGTTAACAAAAGTGCCTATTTAAAAACGCATTCAAGTAAAATTTTTAACACACCACATTTAAAAACCCAAATACAGTAAAAACGTTTTTGAAGGAGCTGAGAAATATAACTTATTAACCAGGAAAATTTCTTAAGAGGGATAAATTTACTTAGTGTTTAGAGATCACATGCAAAATTGACTAAGCAGGAATTTTTTTTTAGATGGTTATAAAATAACGAAGACATATACGCCAATTCACATTTTAGGTATTCAACTATTTTCTAGTAAAAATGTTGAAATTTCTAGACAATGAGTATTTCCTTTGGTCAATACCTTACATAAATATTCTGAATACAATATTTTAGAAGATATGTTAATAGTTTTATCAACAAAATAGAATATTTTTGTTAATTTAGTTTTACTTCATGTCTTAACTTAAATTTTGTTATCGTGTGGTGTATTAACACGCGTTTCTATGTTATTTTGATTTTATTGCTATTCACCACATAATCTTGCCTCTAGCTATGACGAACCCAACCATTTTCAGTTATTATATTTCCTCCACAAACCTTGTTAATTCCTGCACCCCAACTTTTCACATTCGTTTCTGAGAAAAACAATGTGGAGATGGTACATGTGTTAATACAGCGATATCACTACAGACAGATGGCTCGGCAGTAAGTCATTAGCCTCCTACTACTCGGTTCCTCCCATGGTTCTACACCTCGCCTAGCAAGAAATAGTTTACTTTAGACAGAGATTCTCTTTCGAGGAGTGCCGCACACACTGCCATCAAGCGCTGGTTCATTCTGGGTACTCCCACTTCCTCCCCATCATTGCACCGCCACCTCCACAACCGTCCAATCTTCAGGCTGCCAATTAACGACAAATGTTGCGCCAGGGAGGTATCCGGCAGACTGCGACTCGCATAGCTCGTCGAGTGTTCCCTTTGGTGGTAGGAGAAACCCCTATACAACCAAACCTTGCAAAGTCACAAGGCACTTGCNAGCTCGTCGAGTGTTCCCTTTGGTGGTAGGAGAAACCCCTATACAACCAAACCTTGCAAAGTCACAAGGCACTTGCTGGAATGAATGTGAAGAAGAGTGTATCACACGTGATGAAAAACCAAGCTACAGCGAGGTTTACAGCAACAGTTTCTTGGGATCTGTAGTCTAAACTCATAACAATATGCAAGACTCTGTTTTGGAGGAAGCAATGCAAGGAAAGCTACAGCCAGTTGTGAGAGCAGCGCCAGCTGCATTACGTGCACTACATTAAAAGGTGAATACTCAGTCAATAAACACGCACGTTCTACTATGTCATTCAAGAAGGCAGATGACTTTACAAGTCGTCCCTCGTTTCCAAGATCCCTGGAATAGCAACTCTCTCTAAATAAAAACCAATTTCCTGGGAAACATGAAAGGTCTTCGAATAGAGAGTTTACTGTATAATGTTTTTTTNCTCTCTAAATAAAAACCAATTTCCTGGGAAACATGAAAGGTCTTCGAATAGAGAGTTTACTGTATAATGTTTTTTTATACCCTTTACTACAATGTTTACTGTCTGTAAACTTTAAAAAAAATGTATCCTATTTCCATCATCAAGAGCTTGTATTAATAAGTACTTTTTTCATCAGTTAAAATTGTTGTTTTATGGCATCTCTTAGTTAATTTATTTGCATGAATGCTAACAAATCTTGTCAGTACGTTCAATAAAAATATGACAATGATAACATTATTTTTCAGGTTTCAAAATACCGCTTCCTGGAATTTCAAAACAGCATAATTTTCCAGCCCCTACAAAAAATAAAGGAGAAGGGAAAAAAAATCATCCCCAGATTAAAAAAATCTCTCTTCACATTAATGGAAAATGATTGCCCCCACCTGTCACAAAAGAGACAGAGATTGCATTATTATGTTTTGCATTGAAGCCTGGTGTATTAATGAGCATGCAACAGTCGAGTGTTCTGGCCAGTGGTGGACGCAGGCGGAGGTACTCACAGCTTGCCAGAGGGTAGCCGCAGCACGTAGGTCCCCCCNTGTTCTGGCCAGTGGTGGACGCAGGCGGAGGTACTCACAGCTTGCCAGAGGGTAGCCGCAGCACGTAGGTCCCCCCGACACTCAGCACCTGCTCCAGAGGCACCAACTCGTCCAGCAGCGAGAGGCACACCACCGCCGACCCTGACCTTAGTATCTGCAAACCATGTATTATGACCACCAGACTCTCTGTGCGTTCGCCTCACATGTAACACACATTGCACAATCCTATACTTCGACTTCTATAACTGGCGCTGGCACATCAAGTGCAACTACTGTGTCTGACAGAATTTTACTTCTCAAATCACTGTCAGCGTATNTGTTCTGGCCAGTGGTGGACGCAGGCGGAGGTACTCACAGCTTGCCAGAGGGTAGCCGCAGCACGTAGGTCCCCCCTACACTCAGCACCTGCTCCAGAGGCACCAACTCGTCCAGCAGCGAGAGGCACACCACCGCCGACCCTGACCTTAGTATCTGCAAACCATGTATTATGACCACCAGACTCTCTGTGCGTTCGCCTCACATGTAACACACATTGCACAATCCTATACTTCGACTTCCNTAACACACATTGCACAATCCTATACTTCGACTTCCATAACTGGCGCTGGCACATCAAGTGCAACTACTGTGTCTGACAGAATTTTACTTCTCAAATCACTGTCAGCGTATGCCCAAAACAGGTGGGCCCACGGTGGTGTAGTGGTCAGACTACTCGCTTCCCGCCTAGGCGAACAGAGTTCGATTTCCGGTGGGGTCACTCCTGGATTTTCGCATGTGGGAATTGTGGCAGACAATGATGCTGGTCGACGAGTTTTCTCGGGGATCTCCAGTTTCCCCTGCCCTTGCATTCTGACGCTGCTCCATACTCAACTCGTTTCACCTCAAGCTGCTCTCAAGACCTCGATGTTAAGATCCTCACAAATCCCTCCACTCCCCCCCAAAATAGGTGGAAATCAGTAGGGGCAGGTGAAAGTAACTTTTCACCTGTTTAATGGACATGTAATAAAAATGCCAAGAAAACTGGATGCTCTATTTACTTTTGTCCATTGGGCATAATTCCATCTCGTGATGGTGCGGTGCATGTCAAAAACTTGTGCATATCTACTGAGAGATCACTCATTTTTTATGTAGCTTACATTCCCTTCTCACAATAAAAACGCTTGATTTCACTTCCTGTCGACAATGCTGCATCTTTGCTGAACAGGTTGCTGTTTTACAACTCTACACTGTTGTAACACCTTAAAATTC
>NQII01007032.1:92075-104979 GCA_002778355.1 Clitarchus hookeri | reverse complement strand
AGGACACATTGTTTTCACAACATTGCGCATACACGTTTTGCTGGCTAGGCTAGCTTCATCAGGAAGCGAGTTGTAGGGCACTACAATGTGGTGGAAGGGGGCTGTTGGTAGTGAAACTAGCAGCTAAGTGGCAAACTAGGGTGCAACGGGAAAATTGAAACGTTGGCAGTATAGCTGTCGAGTATAGTCTTGGAACTATGATTATCTTATATTGAGGCCCGGAGGCTGCCTGGATTCTGTTATAAATTCAAGAGCTAATTTCTTGTGTCTGAGTTCTGAGCTATTGCTTGAAGGTGGTAGGCCTTTCACCAGCAGGAGTCGAAATCTTTGTGGTGTGATGCTGCATGTGCTGCAACTGGTGTGTCTTGCAGGTTGCGGACGTGACCGGCTATGGTTTGTTTAGCGTCTGCTCTGTGGCCATTCATTCTCTGCCTGAATGTGTTGGTGGTGAGGGCGATGTATTCAGTATTCTGCATGACAACGTTGGCACTGCAACTGATAAATCAAATTTTCTGTGGCCTTGGATGGGGTATGTACGGTTAGAGAGATTTTTACTGTATATTGCATGAAACACAGCGCAGATTGCTTGATACTGATGCGTGACGTCTGATGGGGACATCACGGTAGGGCTAGTTTTAAGTGTGTCGGTCAGAGACACAACTGGCTGTCAAGATTGACTTATGGTTCGATCACTGGGGTCCAGCCGGTATACAGCCTGGGACATGTGGCTTGGTGCAAAGTCTGGAGTGTGCCGAATGACCTTACCTATTGCCTGCCTGCACACCGCAACTGGTTTAACTTTGACAGGCGTCGCCCGGGGTAGCTCCTGGCTTTGCNCTTACCTATTGCCTGCCTGCACACCGCAACTGGTTTAACTTTGACAGGCGTCGCCCGGGGTAGCTCCTGGCTTTGCTTCCGCTGGGGTTGGCTCCTGCTGGAGTTCCGTGCCCAGGCTCAAGACAAAGGTGGTGCTGCGGCTGTGGATGCTGGTAGAGGACCGAGGAGGGCTGCTGGCTCGGCTGAGGTGGCACCACGGGTTTGCGAGACCCAGAGGTACGTTAAGTCCTTGGCGGAGGGCGACGACAACGAAATGTGGTTCTCCGGCGGTCCTGAATGGGGGCTGAAATAAGGAGGGGGAGGGAGCTAGGGGGTGAGGCCTCTCCAACTGTCGGGCAGCTTGAGCTGGTTCCCTGGGGGTTATGCTGCTAAGTGTAGTTGGAGCTGGGTTACAGCCCAAGTTAAGCTTGAAGTTGGTAGCTGCATTTCTAATACGTAACCTGGTACCACTCTTACGGGTGTAAAGCAAGTTCTACGGTCGGCTACGCAAGAGAGAAGAAGGCGATGAAGTACCCTAACTACGTGTTAGGACAAGCCAGGGCCGAGCCAACCAGAGTTGTTCCCGAGTACTCTAACCGGCGACAGTTCAGCGCGGTAGTTAGAGCGGTGGGTTTACCCCGGGAGTTGGACAATGACGTGGGTGTGGACCAAAAGGGCCAGACCTCCAGACCCAGTCTCTCACTCTTTCCGGCGACAGTTCAGTGCAGTGGATGAGAGAATGAACTGGACTGACTAACCGCCTTGTGGTTGTGACGTAATGGTTGGGTCTCTACCGTACTGCACACCAGGTGCACAGTATGGGGTGGCCGTCTAATGTGTATTGTTTTGACGTACGTGCACCGGTTAAGGGAGCCAGCAGTCCTACACTACGTTCGGAAAATAGGTTGGGAATGCAGCTGTCTCCTGCTCTTCGCTGGTGGGCTGACAACTACGGAAGTTGGAGTTACAGCAATGAGTATTCAGAAGTTAATACAAGACGTGTTTATTCCGAGAGGAGCAACACGGTGGCTTGTACCAACTCCTAATATACCAAGAACTGTAACAAAAGTTAACCTATGCAAACCAGGTGAAGGGGACCTGGGTTTCAACTAACAAAGCAGATGCAGCTAGGTAGCTATTATACTGGCTAACCCTAACTAACTCAATGCTTGTTGTCCAGAAGGGACTCTGGTACCACTACCAGGAGGGTAGTGGCTGTAGAAAAGGGATGTTGACTTCTTGGGGGCTTCTGGTGAAGGTCTTGAAGAGCGTCTGGTAAGTCGCGAAGAATGTGTTAGCAAAGAACTTCAGCACTGGAAGTGGTACAGTAAGCTGCTGAGAATGAACTGCCGTTCTGCGGCTGTGCACTGACATGTATTCCACCTGCCCACTGGCTCTCTGAGGTGCGAGGGTGGCGGGGTGAACTCCTCCTCCCGTAGGTGGAGCTGCGCACTGGTGCCATCTCTCCATCCAAGGCGAAAGCAGGAGTCTCTGTCATGCGGGGTTGCATCTGCGGCGTGAGCTTAAGCGCTTAGCTGGCGCGCCAGGCTGGCTTTTATTACACGACAGGGGTTGGCGTGACGTCTGATAATAAGGCGAACTAACTTGGCTGCCTTTGTCCGTGAGTGCCCTCGCAACTAGAGGCGNCGCCAGGCTGGCTTTTATTACACGACAGGGGTTGGCGTGACGTCTGATAATAAGGCAAACTGACTTGGCTGCCTTTGTCCGTGAGTGCCCTCGCATCTAGAGGCATGCTGGTAGACTCTGTATGCAAGTTGCTTGAGGTTCACACCCCGCCTGGGTTACGCGATTCCGTGTGCAGATGAGGCGAAGTCGTGTTTATATTCCCCTACCAAAGAGTGTCGCAAGTCAATACCTTGATCCTTGGAGATGCCTTTCCAATTGACTGCTCTTCGGACCTGTAAATATGCAAATATTCCATTTTCGTGTACTAGTGACTGTCTGTGTGTGTACTGGACAAATTTGCTGTGTGTACAGACTTCCTCCCACGTGTTGGACACATTTGATACTTGGATTTCCTGCGCTGCCACCTCTCGTGGTTTTTGCAGTTGGCAGAACTGCATCCAGCTCTGGATCACAGAACTGGCAACCCTGGGCCACCGAGAGGAGGCAGTCAGTTGTTCGTGAAGCATCATGGCAGTGTGTAGTGTCAATCGGGCAGCCTCACTTCCAATTGATGTTTTAATTTCGCATCTGAAGTAATTCGAGTTTACAGTCCATTTTGTGTTTGTGGCAATAACATCTGGATGTGCACTCAGTGAACCCTGAAAACTATAAAAGCGCAATTATCGTGCAATTTCCTGAAGCGCTTGTTTGCCGGCCATAGTTGCTCTAAAACTGCCGGACTGACTCTTGAAGACAGTGCAACAAAAATTGCATTCAGTACACACTTTTCAATGTAATAGATAATTTGAACATGGGAAATGACTGCATTCACGAGAGCATATGAATTGGAACACGCCACACTCAGCCAGTGTGCACCGAGTTTAGTAATTGAAAGATGCCATTTGAGTGTTTAGCATCATCACTATACATATATCTATTGCATTGCCACCACGCATGTGTTTACATTTATACTTGACAGCAAGCAGTCTGTGAAACACTGCATTAAAAAAAAAAACTTTTGCAATCGTTGTGACTAATTATTTGTATAATTTATTTATTTTTGACAGCAGTGATAATTTGTTACAAGGAAGTTTAGCAGCGTGAACAAAAAAAATTCTTGTTAAATCACTTATAAAATAATAAAGTTTCGACGGGAAAAAGTTACGAAAATAGCATTTTGAAAGAAATTAGGCGAAAATAAAGTTTATAGTTGAAATTAACAAGAAAAAATCCCATCTATGGCAATTGAATTTTTCCAGGCCACCATTAATTACAACGTGAGCTGGGCACGTGAAGAAGCTGCATATTCACCTTGCAANAATGTAATAGATAATTTGAACATGGGAAATGACTGCATTCACGAGAGCATATGAATTGGAACACGCCACACTCAGCTAGTGTGCACTGAGTTTAGTAATTGAAAGATGCCATTGGAGTGTTTAGAATCATCACTATACATATATCTATTGCATTGCCACCACGCATGTGTTTACATTTATACTTGACAGCAAGCAGTCTGTGAAACACTGCATTAAAAAAAAGACTTTTGCAATCGTTGTGACTCATTATTTGTATAATTTATTTATTTTTGACAGCAATGATAATTTGTTACAAGGAAGTTTAGCAGCGTGAACAAAAAAAATTCTTGTTAAGTCACTTATAAAATAATAAAGTTTCGACGGGAAAAAGTTACGAAAATAGCATTTTGAAAGAAATTTAGCAAAAATAAAGTTTATAGTTGAAATTAACAAGAAATATTCCCATCTATGAAATTGAATTTTTCCAGGCCACCATTAATTACAACGTGAGCTGGGCACGTGAAGAAGCTGCATATTCACCTTGCAAGTGCGGTCTTGGAGGTTTCCCAGAAGATGGCAGTACAGGGCGTTGGCCGCATCCTCCATGATGACCGACGTCTTGTGCTGCAGGTGGAAGGTAAGCGCCAGGGCGTCGAGGGAGGGGCAGGCATGGTGGCACGCCCTGATGTGGCTGCATTCTGGGCACACCGCACCCAGTATCGGGCGTGAACCGCGCACATCCAGTGCGCCCATTATATCCTGCAGCCGTGCCTGGAGGTACCGCATCACCCTACCTCCCTGGCACACACAATCCCATATACCTAGTATGTAGGGAAGGGTTGGTTCTGATTCTCAGTTCTCGGTCCAACCAGTTCTTATTGGCCATGAGAACCACAAATGAGAACTAAAATTATATTCTCTGTTCTTTCAATTTATTTACAACCAATATTGCTCCGGACAAATTCTTATTAGTATAAAAATTTATACATACAGGTATTCCCCAGAAAATTTACCAAAGTCTGCGAATAAGCATTTTTGAAATTGAATTTTCGAATCGAAACAATTGTTTCAANTTCCCCAGAAAATTTACCAAAGTCTGCGAATAAGCATTTTTGAAATTGAATTTTCGAATCGAAACAATTGTTTCAAAAAATTTGTCAATTAACATTACCTTAAAATTTTCATATTCAATCAATATCTGTACATAAAAAAGCAATACAATTTANAAAATTTGTCAATTAACATTACCTTAAAATTTTCATATTCAATCAATATCTGTACATAAAAAAGCAATACAATTTAAATTATAGCAACCTTTTATCAGTTGCATGGCTAGAGTTGCAAATTTTAATTGATTACAATCTATCAAAACCCAATAATAATATGTAAAATAAATATAACTTACCCATATGTAATTACGGATTTAAATTTTTGTACAAAAACCGGTTTAATTTAAACTAAGCATACNTAAATATAACTTACCCATATGTAATTACGGATTTAAATTTTTGTACAAAAACCGGTTTAATTTAAACTAAGCATACTCCTACACCTGTAAAATTTCTGCACATTAAATGTAATAGTTACAGATTTTAGATTATTCCAAAACTAATTTAAGTGGTTATCAGAGCATATTAATAGTAACTAAGAGTGGTTTATTTTACCGCAATATTACGATTATAATGTACGCAAATATTGTATAAGTTGACTTTAACAAAAAAAAGTGAAACATTGATTGGTTACACCCACGAACTGAGAAAGAAACTTCATGTGCCTAGATCGATGGTAACTGCACAGTAAAGTCAAACAACATAAAATTCGCATGCATGCTGTGATAAGGCTCATAATAAAAGCAGGACTCAATGTCATGCTGGTATTCCAACAAACCTGTCGAGTCTTTTGTCGCAGAGCATGTATATGGCTTCATCATCGCCTTGTTCAAAATATGACCTAAGACCACTTATTTTACATTTTGTTTTAACTTCAGCCATTTTTCACAGTAACTACACACAACCACAGCACAAGTAAACAACAAATGAACATCACAAATTTTACGTTTCTTTGTCAGCACGTGTGGAAGACTAGGCTACGGTTATTTGTTAAGGGTAAATAAAAACACTAACAAATTAGTTTTTTTCATGCCACCATCTTTACAAATGAAATGCGCCACACTATAGGCTAGGCAACATCAAAAGATTTTTCCAAAGTATATTTTATAAATAAAATAAGTTATTCTCAAATACACATAATTTAATGAACAAAACTTTATCAGCTACACATAATTTGCATAATACAAATAGGAAAGAATCCACATGTCGAAGAAAATTATCTGAACTGCTTTCTTTTCTACACATGTGGCGACACTGTGCTGATTAAACTAAGACATGTTACGCGTGGTTGTGAGTAGATAAACAGTAAACATTATGATTACAGATAACTAAAATTTATTTTACTACACAAATCTTATATATTAACATTTATCAAACTAAATATATTCTTTTAATTTCTTTCCAATGTTCTAAATTTGAAATGTTAGCTGCAGACATTGCATGGTAAACGGTTACTCTTTTCCAGTTTCAATTTTCTTTAAACCGATTCGAACCGAGTTATTAAATCGAATATAAAAATTTTCATGAATAATTCACAGTTTTCAAATATTTGCAGACCCCAACCTAATATGTGCACAAATAAAACAATGGTATGCAACAAAAATTAATATTGTTTTACTATTTCAGTCATATTACTATCAACATATATGTCCCAGTTTTTGCTATAAAAATTATATTTTCTGGATGGAAAATATTTGTGTGGTACACGTTACATACAGCTGACATACATACACTTAAGAGCCAAAAAAAACTTTTACACCTGCCTAATATCACACTCTAGCCAGGGCTATCGTTGCATGTCACCCCGTTGCGGACGTGATCCGTAGAACCGAATTCCTTGGTAAATGCTGTTCACCCACAGGAGAAGTAGTANTGTAGATCGCCAAAAATTACATGCTCCGATCATTAAACAACGAAGTATTAACAAAAAAGTACAAGTGTCAACTGTAATCACCAAGGCATACAAAGTCGATATACAGTACATTATGTATGCAAGCACAACTAACACTAATAGATAACGCAAATAAAATAAATTTTCAACACACATTGTTTTCCCTTACATCTCACTGCCCTGCGTTCAGTCCTTTTTATGTAATTTACCATTTCTGAAATAACCTGTTGTTGATTTCATCACAATGTCGCACTTAAATCGNTTCAGTCCTTTTTATGTAATTTACCATTTCTGAAATAACCTGTTGTTGATTTCATCACAATGTCGCACTTAAATCGTACTTTGTAACAATAAATAATAACAATAGATGTCTCGGACTACACATCATGCATTTAGAGAGCATGAAATACAAAAAAAATTTAAAATGTGGAAATACAATATATGTGTATGAAATATGTACTGTAAAGTTTTATTAGACGTTCAGCAAGCAATTGCAAAGTTTACAGCGGCAGCCATGTTGGTAATGACCAGCAGCGACAAGAAACAGCGGTGCCATATTTTTGAGATATAGATTCGCGATGCGATAATGCCTACACCACTCGCAAGTTTTTCATTCAAATATCTTTTCATGAAAATTATGAATGCATATATTTATAAATGTAACACTAATAAATATGCCCGGGAAGTTAACAAAAATAGCAACGCAAAACATTGGAAATCCTATTCACTGCACTGTAGCAATCACAATATTCAACACATTTTTATTTCTTGCAGTACGTTTATACCGACACCTGAAACCAGAGTTTCGGTAACCTAAGTTTCGGAAAGCAGAGATTGTGTACGGTATAAACGCCGCCGAAGTGAGGTTGCACCGTATCTTCAAACCGATGTTTGTAATTCAAGTTTCGAATTGAATCCTAGGTTTCGGGAGCAGTAAAAACAAAGAAACTTCGTTTTGTTTGTAATTATGGTATGAAATGTACAACTGGGATTTGTTGAAGTGTAAAACAAGATGTTCAATTGGTTAAAAATAATGTCTGTAAATGCAACGTGATTATATAATTTTGCTGCAGGTATGAAAAAACCAAATGCACAATAAATCTGTTGTATCTTAAAAAAAGTTATGAAATACTGTTTTTTTTTAATTAATAATGTTTTATCAAACAATGTACGCAACTTTAAATAACTTTTTAGTCATATTTATGAATTTCTGTAAAATGTATTTCCTTTTCGTATCACTATAACAAAAAGGATTGTTTTTCATTGTCATGATGCTAGTGATTTCCAGCATAAAACAACACACAAAACAAAAGTTTCCAAAACTGAGTTTTGTACGACTGAGTATACAGTTAACTAAAACCTTATTTTGGAAAGTTGGGTTTCCAAAACTGAGGTTTCGGCTAACTGTACAAACGTACTGTTAGCTAGTAACTGCAACTGTTGTTAGTCGCTCTACGGATAATACTTCCGCTACGTCGGCAGCTATTTCCTGTGCATGTGGATTCAAAAGAGGTGTTTAAAAACAGTTTTTATTAACTATAAGCCAACATGTATTGGTTCCCTTGAGAACTATATAACACGGTTCTACTGTATTATGAATGTTTTCTTTAATATTCCAGTTTGCATTGTTTTCTTTTAGTTAAACTTGACAAATAACTAACATAGGCCTATCAATGTGTTCAACAAAGTTTAATGAGGCTGGATTTTTTTTTGGTTNTAAACTTGACAAATAACTAACATAGGCCTATCAATGTGTTCAACAAAGTTTAATGAGGCTGGATTTTTTTTTGGTTGCCTAATATGTCTAGTCCACATCTACAGAATGTTTGCATCTATAAAATGTTTATGTCAGTCCCCTGAAATTCTATAGATAGAGGTTCCACTGCACTGCATTATTAACTAGTGGACGAATTATATGCTTCTGGTGCCAAGGTAAAAGCCGTAACTACTCGCAAAGCACGGGGCTTACCCGGAAGACCNTTCCAAAACTGAGGTTTCGGCTAACTGTACAAACGTACTGTTAGCTAGTAACTGCAACTGTTGTTAGTCGCTCTACGGATAATACTTCCGCTACGTCGGCAGCTATTTCCTGTGCATGTGGATTCAAAAGAGGTGTTTAAAAACAGTTTTTATTAACTATAAGCCAACATGTATTGGTTCCCTTGAGAACTATATAACACGGTTCTACTGTATTATGAATGTTTTCTTTAATATTCCAGTTTGCATTGTTTTCTTTTAGTTAAACTTGACAAATAACTAACATAGGCCTATCAATGTGTTCAACAAAGTTTAATGAGGCTGGATTTTTTTTTGGTTCCCTAATATGTCTAGTCCACATCTACAGAATGTTTGCATCTATAAAATGTTTATGTCAGTCCCCTGAAATTCTATAGATAGAGGTTCCACTGCACTGCATTATTAACTAGTGAATGAATTATATGCTTCTGGTGCCAAGGTAAAGGCCGTAACTACTCGCAAAGCACGGGGCTTACCCGGAAGACCTCAACAATCCGCACGCAGACAGAGACAATGACGATGAAGCCCAGGATGGACGGCAGGCGGCCGTCCTCGGCCCCGGTGACGAGGAGGGGCAGGCCGCCCGTGTCGTCGCTCGCCAGCAGGTGGCCGCAGCTGGCCGACAGACGACACACCAGCGGCACCTCCCGCGGCAGCAAGCCGTATGCCGTTCTCCTGTGCTTCCAATCGTCACCTTCCATGGCCAGGGTCATGTCCTTCGCCAGCTGTGCCACCGTGTACACCTCTCCGGCCAGGATACCCTGCAACAGACACGCATGCAGCAGCAGACCAAATACCAGCTGTTCAACAAGGCACTCGCGAGACGTGCAGCTGTCCATGGCGCCTGATGAACAAGCTGCTATTCAACCGGGCAAAACACCTTGCTGAGAGTCTGCTGTCTAACACGCAAAACAGCTGCAGGAAGATATTCCAATTACTCAGAAATGATTAACATACAGAAACCGAGCCATGGTAATGTGACAGAAAGGAAGCAATCAAAAATACTGTCAATTACGACTACAGTGTTTGTTTTGTTATACTGTAAGTGCTGAAAACTGGTACTGCACCATTGAGCATTTTTACAATTTCTAGAATAATACAGATATGTACTCCATGAAACACAAACTTCTAGATGAAGTTAATAAGCGAGAATGAAGCCAATTGAATATATCAGGTTCTTCAGTATCTGCATAATTTAACAATAAATAGTTATCCTTACACCTCAGTGTTTCTCAAATTTTACAATGAACCCGTAGGTGTAAACTGATTAATTAAAAAATTACTTTGGACATGCACCATTGTAAAACTCGTGAACATCTCAAAAAAATTACCCTAACTCAAATCAAATTCAAAAACTTGTACTCGCAAACCACTAGTTCCTCCAAACTCACTGTTGACACAGGATTGTGACGGGAGTGAAGTACTAGCGCTCCTTCCTGTGCCCAGAAGGCCATATTAGAAAACCCATTCCACTCCCAGAAACCACCCCGTCAATTTGACAACGCCTGCTTCCCAGCCGTCTGGGGGTAGGGGGAAAGACTCTGATGCCATCCAAAGACAGAAACACCCATTATCTGGGGCGTCAAACTATAATAAACATCATTCCAATTGTTGACAAATACCTACAAGCAGGTAGCATAATCTTTATAAAACAGTTAAAGGTCAAATTCGTTGAAAGCTTTGCCTAAATCTTTCATAGCCCTCTGAGGTGGAATCTTCCAGGTTTATATATTTTAATATGACACAAACCTTCCAATATAGCAAAAAGAAACTAAAAAAACTAATGTTTTTAAACAAACGCACTTCTACATAAACTTAATCAGCTTTCCATGTATTTGTCTGACAGTGCGGAAGAGAAACAGGTTGTGATTACTGCAAGCATTCTTGTATTTGCACCAGCAGGTCCTAGATCCTGGTCTTCATGAATTAATGAAGTTCTGATGATTCTGAATGATACTACTGTAACACAAATGTGATTCCAACATGCTACAGTAGAACTACAGCATAACGAGTATACGCTATAACAAAACATTCGCTATAGATATAATTTTTCAATGCTCCATTATGCTCTATACTAAATATGTCCAAAGTTAATACACTCGTTTGAGATGAGTGCCTTTGTGTGTTCTCCCTTGCTGTAATGATAGTAACACTCATTCCACAAATTTAAACACATGTAAACATTTTAAATTCTCACCTGCAATCATTTCCTGCAGAGCAGTCAAAAGAACGTCAATGTGTCTTTTCCTCCACTCGTACACACAAAAGGAAGGGATAGGAATGTTTTGCATCTCTTCGTTTTCCCCCCTTCAATATCATACCACTTCATCATGCCCCTCTTGACCTTGNACACTCGTTTGAGATGAGTGCCTTTGTGTGTTCTCCCTTGCTGTAATGATAGTAACACTCATTCCACAAATTTAAATACATGTAAACATTTTAAATTCTCACCTCCAATCATTTCCTGCAGAGCAGTCAAAAGAACGTCAATGTGTCTTTTCCTCCACTCGTACACACAAAAGGAAGAGATAGGAATGTTTTGCATCTCTTCGTTTTCCCCCCTTCAATATCATACCACTTCATCATGCCCCTCTTGACCTTGNAGATAGGAATGTTTTGCATCTCTTCGTTTTCCCCCCTTCAATATCATACCACTTCATCATGCCCCTCTTGACCTTGGATGGTTACTGTCCTATCCTCATGTGAAGTTGCACTCACGGAAACAAAAAAGGGGTGGAGAAAATTATTGGTCACCTGAGCAGCTAGAAGAGGAAGAGGTGGCGAAAGATAAGGAAGAGTGCCCGAGCAAAAAGGAGATGGAGATATAGCCACGGAAAAGCAAGTGAATTCTATACTTAGCAGTTCGTTTCATCTGCAAACTGTAGCTTTCAGCTTTTGACATTGTTTTAAGTTTCAAACAAGGTAACATAACGGCAAATGTTCTAGGAAATAAAAGTGCCTGAGACTAAACAATACAGGTCAGTATTATTCAAATGGTTCATTTTCAGTCATCATTACATGCGTCAAGAGATGAGACAACAAAAGAAAATGTTATCCTCAATGATTATCACTCATTATAATTTTAATAACATTTCGTGGTCACATGTAGAACATTGTGCTGTCATATATGCCGCATTTTATTATCTGGTCAACTTGTCAGTTTTCATGTATGCAAAAGGCATTCACAAAAAATGGTATATCCATGGAGTGTGCAATAGCACTGCACTGTGAATTTCAGTTATTACTGTAATTTGTTAAGAATATAATCTATCTCTCAATTGCCAATTTACACTGGTAATTTTGATAGCAACAATAAGAACAGTAACGGCAATACAAATTTTGGTTAAGTATGCTACTATAGTCGGTTCATGACTGGAAGAGACTTTCTTGAAGCCCTGCTAAAGATCTACTTTCAAGCCCATTTCGTATCATTCTGCCAAAGGGTAAACAAACATTGCCATGTGGCAGTCACATGGCAATGTTTACATTCCACTGTGTGTGTGTACATGTGTTCGTACATGCACATCATAAAAGTAATGTATATATTATTAATGGATATTCCACAAGCGTAAAGTTTTTAATCTTGAGAATTTCACACAAAAGAATATGTGATGCAAGCGAAAAACATTTCATTATTTAAACCCAGAATGTGAGTATTAAAAATTAGATGTTTCGTGTGTAGGGTTGCCAGGCGTCCGGATAAAGCCGGACATAGTTAGGCTTTTTGATTGCGTGTCCGGCCAAAATAAACGGTGTCCGGCTTGTCCGGCTTTTGTTAGGTTTTTTACATTTCGCAAACGAGCGAGCGCCGAGCGTGGCCGAGCGCAGGCGAGTCGACTGTCGGTCGCTCCCGCAGTCCCGCCCGCCCCCCTGCGCCACGCCGCGCCGCCGCCAGATACACTCCCGCTCTGTCAGTTGTCTGTCTGTTCATTCCTTGATTGTTAGCGCACGTTGCGTCGTCAGTTTTTGTATTCAGCGACAATAATTTTGGTAAGTATTGTTTGTACTGTACTTTATTGATGCTACTTTAATTCAGACATTATTATGGGTGCAACTGCAAGTGATGCGATGACAAACAAAAAAACAGTCATTTTATTTATTTTCAGATCTCAAAATGCCAAAGAGGAAATGTATTTTTTCAGAAGAAT
>NQII01007032.1:58811-88587 GCA_002778355.1 Clitarchus hookeri | reverse complement strand
TTTTTTACAGAAAAGCCCCCTAAACTTAATAATTACCCAAATAAAACGTTAAAAATACACGTAGACAATGTTCGAAGATGTTATCAAGTTATTAACAAATTTCCTTTATGTTCTTGTAAACACATTTCGTAGCGGTTGTATTAACTGGAATGCACACACAACTTGCAAACGCAATGGTTAATACTACATATATTTTAGCATACCTTATAACTGTGGATTTGAAGCGTTTCAACATTTCTGCCGCTCTTTCCGCGACGTTGCAGGGTTTCATTTCCTCTCGCCCAATTAGGGAATACAACGATTCGGTGAGGTTAATGATGTCCTGTTGGCGTTGGTGACTTATCTTTTATTCACCTTGCTAGAACTCATGACTGCACACAAAAACTACCGCAACATATAACGTAAAATACAATAAATAAAATTTTAAGCAAACCTGAAATAAATTTAAAAAATATTAAACACGTGAGAACGCACTACGAGTAATCTCTTATACAGGTATCAGAAACGAAAGAAATCGGCACAACGAGAAATAATAAAGAGAGGATATTAGAAAAAAAAAAAAACCAGTAAATGAATTATTATTCGTTAAACAAGATAATCGCACCAATTCTCTGGCACGTGTGTCGACCACATATCGCCAACACACGGAACGAAGGTTTGTAAACAAATGGCCGCTCTACTTTCACCTTGAGCGTGATCTTGTGAGTATGCAAGAAACATTGAAATCAAAGTACGTTAGCATCATATCATTAATAATTGGCATAATAAGATACAAGTCTTTTCGAAACCCATTTGTAAGCGATAAATTAACAATTACGTTAAAACTTTAGAACTATTTCCTCTCTTTGTGCTGGCAACCTAGCGGCATAACAGTATCCGCGCTCGCCGCTGTTTGTAATGTTATATGCATGTAGCTAACGGCTAGGGTGTTTTTTCAAAGGTTGATTTTCAAAAGTTTCTTCCAGTCGTGAACCGACTATAAGAATATCCTTTCTACTCTTCTCAGTAAACAAAGATGAAACAATGCAAAAGCTAGTAAGCTGTCGACAATATCAGAATGGAGCAGTGCATGGAGCTGACCTCTCTCTGGATGCAGCAGCGCTCGTCATGGTCGAGGAACACTTCCTTGAGCGTCAGCGTACGGCCACTCGCCCGCGGCTCCATGTTCCTCACAAGGTTCACGAGCAGAAGGTCGATGGAGACCGCCTCATCCTCCCTGCGCCACGCAAAACAAACACTTGTGCTCTCGCGACCACTCGAGCCTGTCACTGCCCTTGTCTGTAAACACAGGACTAACTCAAAAATAAGAGGACTGCCACATTTTTACTTTGGTCTCCAGGAACGATGGAGGCCCGCAGTGGCTAGAGAGCTCGCCGCCCACAAAGGCAAACCAGGTTCAATTCCCCGTGAGGTTGCTCCGGGATTTTCGCTCGTGGGAATCATTCTGGACGATGGTACTGGCCAACTGGTTTTTCCTGGGATCTCCCGTTTCCCCTGCCCTTGCATTCCGGTGCAGCTCCATACTCCCTTTGCTTCACCCTCATTGGCTCTCAAGACCAAGATGTTAAGAGCTGCCCAAATCAATCCACTACAAGAAAAATTCATTTCTGTGCAAATTAATTGGAATTACAATTTAACAGGATTATTTTATCATGACAATAAAATAAAGGTTTTACATAGCCAAATTCCTCGCAGTTAACAATACAATGCATTGACACCCCTGCTGCACTGAGAATGGATATGTGAGCTGCGGCATGGGGCGGTAAGGGGAGGAGACTGCCTGCGTGCATAACAATATGATGAGTGTTTTAATGAAAACACCCACCAAAATATCTACACTGGTGTTGGAAGGTAACTGCCATTATTAGTTTCATGTCTTACTTAAAAACTTGTTCTAAATTTGTGGCAAATAAACTAAGTTTCTTTTGCTTTAATGTACAGCAGAGTAAAAAACACTGTAATACAGTTGAAACCCCATTTTATGTCCCCAAATTTTACACTTTTCTGTATTTCACATTTTTCTTTGCTCTTACACACTGCAATACAGTATCATTTTCCTACTTTTTTAGTACTTTTCTGAATATTTCACATCATTTATTCTTGGTCCTTTGAGAAACGTAAATTGGGGGTCCATTGTATTAATAGAGGGCTATAAAAAGGGTTTTATTTATTATTACATTTCGTATTTTAGAAACTGAATTTCGGTTTTATTTTGTTATACTTTTTATTGTGTAAATTTTTTTAATAATGCCAAGACTTTGAAATGACAGTGGAATGAGATTTGCCAACTTGTCTTGGAGCGTTACACTGAACATACTAACCCAGTACCAGGATCTGGACAGCTTGGCGATAACTCTCACCGGTTTACTATTACGCTTTGAACACAATTGTCACAGTTCGCAAGCCATATGCCTGAGTGGATGACATACCCCTTCAGAGTTGGTTCAGGACCTCAAATTTTGGCTTCTGCTAGCTCAGTTCAAAGCATTTAGTGATGATGATGTTGCTCTTAAGAGTAATTGACACACTGCGCCACAAATTAGGGAATTGGTGCAATTTCTTGATGAGCGTGGCTTGATCAGGATAGGCGGTCGACTTTCTCAATATACAGTTCCTTTTGATCATAAGCACCCTGTGTTGTTGCCTAAGTTGCACTCCCTGACTGACATACTCATGAGCCATCATCATGAAAAGAACAATCATCCTGGGGTGCAGACTCTAAGGGGCTTTCTGCGAGAACAGTTCTGGATCTTGTCAGACAAAGATGCCATCACCAGCTGTTTATGGTATTGTCTCCGCTGTTATAGACAGAGGCCTTCTCCTAGTCAACCTCATATGGGAGATATTCCCGCGATGAGGGTACAACACATCAAACCATTCGCAAGGGCAGGAGATGATTATGCTGGCCCGTTCATGATCTAACTTGCTCGAGTGCGCAGGGCAGCAATCTTGAAAGCGTATCTCTGCATTTTCGTGAGTTGTGCCACCAAGGCAGTGCAGTTCATTTTGAATTGGCTTCTGATCTGTCCACAGAAGTGTTCCTTGGAGCGTATAAATGTTTTCTTGCTAGACGAGGTAGGTCTTCTGACATTTACTCTGACTGTGGCGTTAATTTTGTTGGGGCTCACAATCGTTTGCCGGAACTCAGGCAGCTGGTTTCATCTTCGTCTCGCCGACAGATGGTAAAGGACACACTGTCCCAGCTTTTTGTCAACTGGCACTCCAACCCCCCCTGCTGCTCCTCACTTCAGAGGTCTTTGGGAGGCTGGAGTCAAATCCTTTTAGTCACATGTCCACAAGGTTAATGGGGAGCAGGTCTTACGCTTGAAGAATTGTATACTGTGCTAGTTCAGGTGGACGCGATGTTGAATTCCAGGCCATTGTGCCCTTTGAGTTGTGATCCCAATGATCTCGATGCCCTTACACCTGGCCATTTTCTGACCCTCGAACCCTTGGTTACTCTGCCTGAACCTGGCCTCGGGGACATCCCCCTCAATCGCCTGCACCGATGGCAGCTTATACAGTGGCTCCAACAGGACTTTTAGCATCGCAATTACATCCATACTCTACAACAGTGGCAGAAGTGACATGACAAAGGACCTGAGGTTGCTGCCAATCAACTCGTGCTACTCAAGGAAGAAAGGCTTCCATTCCGCCCCTACTGTGGCATTTGGGGAGAGTCCTGGAGCTCCACCCAGGGAAGGATGGCGTGACAAGAGTGGCAACTATGCACACCCCCACTGGACGTCTCAAGTGTCCTGTGGTGAAACTTTGCCCAGTGCCATTCAATTGTTCAAATATAACATTTCAAGGTGGGTGGAATGTTTGGACCTGTAAATATGTGAATACTCAATTTTCGTGTCAGTGACTGNCAATTTTCGTATCAGTGACTGTGTGTGTGTGTACTGGACAAATTTGATGTGTGTACTGACGTCCTCCCACGTCCTGGACACATATGATATTTGAATTTCCCGCACTGCCACCTCTCGAGGTTTTCGCAGTTGGCAGAACTACATCCAGCACTGGATCACAGAATTGGCAACCCTGGGCCACCAAGAGGAGGCAGTCAGTAGCTCGTAAAGCATCATGGCGGTGAATAGTGTCAATCGGGCAGCCTCACTTCCTATTGATCTTTTAATTTTGTATCCGAAGTAATTCGAATTCACAGTCCAGTTTGTCTTCATGGCAATAACACTTACCACGACTGGACTACAGCAGCTAACAATATCTCTACTAAACATGAATCTAGAGCCAGTGACCATCCCAAAACTGAATTCAACACCACAAAAATAATAAAACACCACCACTACATGAACCCACATCACAGAAAATCTGGTGCCCAACGTGGGGTGACCAGGAAACCAAAAGGGAGCAAACACCAACCTGCAACTATAAGCAGTAATCCCAGCCACAAAACGATGCAAGCTTTACGATTCATCTCAAATCATGCCAGACAGCTTAATTGGCGACAATTACAATCATCTATACGCTGTTCACGGTAAAGTGAGCACTTTTGAGGACCTAGTTACTTTTTTCTTTCAGCCATTTTTAATCCTTTAACCACCTTTTTAAATAAATATTGCTGTGTAATTAATAAACACAGTGTGTATATTCCACCGCACTTATATGTTTTTGTCTAAGGCTAAATTATAATATGATTATTGGCTATTATTCCAAATGAGGAGGGGTTTTCAAAAGTGCTCACTTTACCGTGGATAGCCTATAAGCGTACATGCGTTAAGGACACGCGAGTCCACCGGCTTACCTATGATGGCAACCAGTACCTTGTAGGGCGGAGGTGGTGATAAAATAAGAGAAGTGTAACTGCCGGGAGGCAGCGAGACACTCACGGGGGCAGGGCAGACAGCAGGCGGCGGAACTTCTCTTTCAGGATGTGGTACTGGTACATCAGCCAGAGGGCATCCTTGAAGCCCAGCTGCCAATTCTCCAGCAGCCACTGGAGTGGCCGAGGAACATCCTTCTGCAAGTCGCCAGTGTCGTCTGCTTGTCCCCTGTCACCACGAGTCCCATTCCTCAATCCTCCTCCTAACCTCTCCATGTTTATTCAACACTTTAGTAACTAAGCTTTAGGGTTGTGCAAATGTAACTTTTGTTCGAAGAAGTGAAAATGAAAAAATGATGAGCACTACATATTAAAAATTTTGAAAGTCCAAGTTTTGAACTACAGTGAAACCTCATTAATAACAACATATTCAATACAGTCAACTCTCGATTTTAAGACTATTGGAATAACGACCCTTTTTTGGGGAGCAATAAAACGATTTTCCATTAACGAACCTCTCGAAATAACAACCATTTACCCGGGAACCGTGAAAAGTCATAGAATCTATAGTTGACTGTACAAAGTTCTCATTAATTCCCTTCGAGTGAAACAGGAATTGAATTGTTAATTTGTACTTGTTACAGGCTTATGAGATCACTTTTGTGTGAGTGTTTGTGTGTGCATCCCCCCCCCCCNTAAACTCGTTACATATATAGTACTCAGTAAGGGCATCCTACTTACCGGTATATGGTTTTCTACCCTTCAGGGAGTTTTTTTTTTCCTTCAAAACAGCAGCTAACGAAAATTTAGGGTGCTGTTATATTTAAAAAACCATTTAACCAATTAAAATTTTGCATGTTGACAGTACATCATGTAATCATTGAAATTGGAAATGGATAGTGTTAACCTGCCATTTTGGAAGATAGAAAAACATGACATAATTAAGTTTTAACGTTATTTCTTGAAAACAACTGAACTGATTCTCNACATATATAGTACTCAGTAAGGGCATCCTACTTACCGGTATATGGTTTTCTACCCTTCAGGGAGTTTTTTTTTTCCTTCAAAACAGCAGCTAACGAAAATTTAGGGTGCTGTTATATTTAAAAAACCATTTAACCAATTAAAATTTTGCATGTTGACAGTACATCATGTAATCATTGAAATTGGAAATGGATAGTGTTAACCTGCCATTTTGGAAGATAGAAAAACATGACATAATTAAGTTTTAACGTTATTTCTTGAAAACAACTGAACTGATTCTCACCAAATTTGGTAAGTAATACTAAGGTAGGCTATATGGGTGTGTGCCATTTAAATAGATAAAGCACTTACTTTCAAAATAGCGGACATACACACACNCATACACACATATTTCAGGGTTATTCGCTATTGCTACCATACAGTTTGAGCCAATTTCGATAAAACTATGCACATTGGAAGTATTTAATACACAGCTACTTTTGCCTTCCATTTTATAAGATAACGCCTCATGAAGTAATAAAGTTTATATATAATATCTACGGAAACAATCAATTCATTACTACCAAATTTGGTAGACAAGTACTACTGCGGTACGCCATATAAATGCAAGTTTTATAAGGATCAAACACTTATTTTCAAAATGGAAACAGCATAAACATTTTAGTTTAGAATATTACATCTATGAAACCATGTAATCAATTTTAACTTAACTTTGTATACTGGCAATATCTATGCAAGAATAAAATGTGCTAATTAATAGATAAACTCTTTGGTCCAACATTTAGGAAGATAGAACCATATTAAAGTTTAAGCACTTATGTCATTTCTCGTGAAATATTTATCTAATTACCACAAAATTCTGGTGATAAGTTATACATTTGTAGTTTGTATATAATTATATTACATAAAGGGGTAGTCACATATTTTCAAAATAACAGCCATGTGAATAGGTACTTTTTGTTACTATGTACACCATATTTCCCAAGCCATTTCAACCAAACTTAATATGCTGTAACTATCTATAAAAATCATCAAATGTGCTAATGCATAAATGATTCCCCCTGCCATTTATGAAGATCGCCACATGAAAAATTGAGGTTTTATGCCATAACTCTGGGACCAATCAACATATTTTACACACAATTGGTGTTACGGTAGGCCATGTAAAGTTACATATTTTCTGTGGGGCATGCCTTTTTCTAATGGCATTTGTATAATTAATTTTTATTAGCATTCTATATTCAACGAAATTTTGTACGCTAACAGTATTAATTAGTAGAATTAATTATGGATACACAGATCCTCCACTTTTGCAGGCCTTTCAAAAGATAGTACATGTTCAGAAAATAGAACATGTATGCCATATTTCTGGAACCATTAAACTAATTTCCACCAAATATCGCATATCAGTAGTGCTACAGTCAGGCATGTAAACTTATATCATTTTAAGTGGGTCAAACACTGACTTTCAAAATGGCGGCGACATAAATAACTTATTTAGGTTTGGCATATAAATTAAACAATTTAACCAAACTCAAGCAAACTTTGTATGCTGACAATATCCATTAGAAACATCATATTCAGAGCATCTTTTTAGGCCTTTCTGTACGATAGCGCCAAATGGAAAAATAAAGTTTTTATGTCATATCTCAGGAATCAATTAACCAATCACCACCAAATTCTTAACAAAAGTAACACTACTGTAGGCCATGTCAACTTAGATGATCTAAATGGCTCAGACAATTTTCAAAATGACAGCTCTATAAATATTTCTAGTTAGTAAACCCTATCTACAGAAACATTAGACTGATTACATCCAAAGTTGATGCCCCAAATCCTACCTCCATAAAGCAGTTGGCTGGACGCCAGCTTAAGATATGAGGTTTCCTGTGTTCGAATCCCCGGGTATGACACGTGTGTGTATCTGTAATTGTCTCACTACTGTTGCATGCGTTTCTGTTTCCATCTCTAATGATATTGCTGTCAATGAAACACAAAGTTATAACTACCACCTAAGCTTTTAAGAACTTCATTAAAAACTGTAGACATGCAAGTTTCAGCAATATAAAAAAATAAGAGAGACAAAAAAATTTTAAATTTCATCTCGAGATAATTTAGAAATCTCAGACTTTCGAGATTTCACCTTCCGTCTGCATGGATGGTTTTTAGTACCACTTACTCGGATCTGTAATTTGGGTGCCCTGATCCTATCATACAAAATTATTTGCCAGCAGGCCTCATCGCTCAGCCATACAGTTGCGAGCGGATGCTGAGCCATTCTTTCACCGAGGTCTCGATGCCACCCTGCTGCGAGATAATCAACAGCGACATTGACAGCTGTCAATAATTCCGCTAAAGAATACGCTGTTATTTTGCGTGACATTTCACACTCAACAAGGCCTGGAAGACGAGATGTAGACATCTGAAAGGAAAGCTCTTAATGGTAAAGTCTGGATGTACATACTTCTTGTCTAGAGTTGTGCATGTATCTCATAGCTCATTTGTATTGAATTTTTTTTAGTGTAAATGTGAGTTTTTAAGAGACNGCCATTTTGGAAGATAGAAAAACATGACATAATTAAGTTTTAACGTTATTTCTTGAAAACAACTGAACTGATTCTCTCCAAATTTGGTAAGTAATACTAAGGTAGGCTATATGGGTGTGTGCCATTTAAATAGATAAAGCACTTACTTTCAAAATAGCAGACATACACACATNGTGTGTGCCATTTAAATAGATAAAGCACTTACTTTCAAAATAGCAGACATACACACATATTTCAGGGTTATTCGCTATTGCTACCATACAGTTTGAGCCAATTTCGATAAAACTATGCACATTGGAAGTATTTAATACACAGCTACTTTTGCCTTCCATTTTATAAGATAACGCCTCATGAAGTAATAAAGTTTATATATAATATCTACGGAAACAATCAATTCATTACTACCAAATTTGGTAGACAAGTACTACTGCGGTAGGCCATATAAATGCAAGTTTTATAAGGATCAAACACTTATTTTCAAAATGGAAACAGCATAAACATTTTAGTTTAGAATATTACATCTATGAAACCATGTAATCAATTTTAACTTAACTTTGTATACTGGCAATATCTATGCAAGAATAAAATGTGCTAATTAATAGATAAACTCTTTGGTCCAACATTTAGGAAGATAGAACCACATTAAAGTTTAAGCACTTATGTCATTTCTCGTGAAATATTTATCTAATTACCACAAAATTCTGGTGATAAGTTATACATTTGTAGTTTGTATATAATTATATTACATAAAGGGGTAGTCACATATTTTCAAAATAACAGCCATGTGAATAGGTACTTTTTGTTACTATGTACACCATATTTCCCAAGCCATTTCAACCAAACTTAATATGCTGTAACTATCTATAAAACCATCAAATGTGCTAATGCATAAATGATTCCCCCTGCCATTTATGAAGATCGCCACATGAAAAATTGATGTTTTATGCCATAACTTTGGGACCAATCAACAAATTTTACACACAATTGGTGTTACGGTAGGCCATGTAAAGTTACATATTTTCTGTGGGGCATGCCTTTTTCTAATGGCATTTGTATAATTAATTTTTATTAGCATTCTATATTCAACCAAATTTTGTACGCTAACAGTATTAATTAGTAGAATTAATTATGGATACACAGATCCTCCACTTTTGCAGGCCTTTCAAAATATAGTACCTGTTCAGAAAATAGAACATGTATGCCATATTTCTGGAACCATTAAACTAATTTCCACCAAATATCCCATATCAGTNCTGTTCAGAAAATAGAACATGTATGCCATATTTCTGGAACCATTAAACTAATTTCCACCAAATATCCCATATCAGTAGTGCTACAGTCAGGCATGTAAACTTATATCATTTTAAGTGGGTCAAACACTGACTTTCAAAATGGCGGCGACATAAATAACTTATTTAGGTTTGGCATATAAATTAAACAATTTAACCAAACTCAAGCAAACTTTGTATGCTGACAATATCCATTAGAAACATCATATTCAGAGCATCTTTTTAGGCCTTTCTGTACGATAGCGCCAAATGGAAAAATAAAGTTTTTATGTCATATCTCAGGAATCAATTAACCAATCACCANCCTTTCTGTACGATAGCGCCAAATGGAAAAATAAAGTTTTTATGTCATATCTCAGGAATCAATTAACCAATCACCATTAAATTCTTAACAAAAGTAACACTACTGTAGGCCATGTCAACTTAGATGATCTAAATGGCTCAGACAATTTTCAAAATGACAGCTCTGTAAATATTTCTAGTTAGTAAACCCTATCTACAGAAACATTAGACTGATTACATCCAAAGTTGATGCCCCAAATCCTACCTCCATAAAGCAGTTGGCTGGACGCCAGCTTAAGATATGAGGTTTCCTGTGTTCGAATCCCCGGGTATGACACGTGTGTGTATCTGTAATTGTCTCACTACTGTTGCATGCGTTTCTGTTTCCATCTCTAATGATATTGCTGTCAATGAAACACAAAGTTATAACTACCACCTAAGCTTTTAAGAACTTCATTAAAAACTGTAGACATGCAAGTTTCAGCAATATAAAAAAATAAGAGAGACAAAAAAATTTTAAATTTCATCTCGAGATAATTTAGAAATCTCAGACTTTCGAGATTTCACCTTCCGTCTGCATGGATGGTTTTTAGTACCACTTACTCGGATCTGTAATTTGGGTGCCCTGATCCTATCATACAAAATTATTTGCCAGCAGGCCTCATCGCTCAGCCATACAGTTGCGAGCGGATGCTGAGCCATTCTTTCACCGAGGTCTCGATGCCACCCTGCTGCGAGATAATCAACAGCGACATTGACAGCGGTCAATAATTCCGCTAAAGAATACGCTGTTATTTTGCGTGACATTTCGCACTCANCGGTCAATAATTCCGCTAAAGAATACGCTGTTATTTTGCGTGACATTTCGCACTCAACAAAGCCTGGAAGACGAGATGTAGACATCTGAAAGGAAAGCTCTTAAAGGTAAAGTCTGGATGTACATACTTCTTATCTAGAGTTGTGCATGTATCTCATAGCTCATTTGTATTGAATTTTTTTTAGTGTAAATGTGAGTTTTTAAGAGACNATCTAGAGTTGTGCATGTATCTCATAGCTCATTTGTATTGAATTTTTTTTAGTGTAAATGTGAGTTTTTAAGAGACTAGAAAAATAATGCTTATTAACCAGAAAAACTTCTTACAAGGGTCAAATTACACACGTGCATAATATAGACACGGTGCAAATTATTCAACTTACCAAACATGAAAACTTCTTGACAGGGTTTCACTGTATTTGTTTATGAACAGGAAGATTCAAATTTAATGCCAGTCGCAGAATTAATTCTTAAAATGAAAATGTTACTAATCACTCAAACACAATAGAATCTGGTTATAATGAATCTTAAGGGAGCACTTTCTATTGTCACTATAGAGGGAAACTTCATTATTACACTCTTCTTGAAATAATATACAAAACTGATGTACCAAATTTACATAGGTAGAGTACGTTATAATCTTAATAAACTAGACNCTTCTTGAAATAATATACAAAACTGATGTACCAAATTTACATAGGTAGAGTACGTTATAATCTTAATAAACTAGACAAAAGCATTTTATAACTAAAACATGTACATACTCAAAAAATATTTTTAAACATACACCTAAGTCAAAGCTGAAATATTTTCAAGGGACCAAAATAAAAAACTGATGCATGCCGACAAGCAATGCATCCAGGGCTAATCACCATCCAGAGGACATCTGGTTTGCTGTCTGAGTGGGTGCAATATGTCACAGATGATAATAGCATACAGTATTCTGTAGTTAATACAACTTAAAATAGTCAACAGCGTTAACAAAAGAAAGGCAGAGTTCAAAGAATTCGCAGAAAATCAGCACTATGTTGCAACATCATCTTATGGTTGGTCACCTCCTCTTTCACCCTCGCCTTTACCTTTTGTTGATGGGCACGACTGGACTGTGAAAACAGTCCTGCTTCTCCCATTCATCCTCGGACTCTCACCCTCCTCAATGTCACAGCAGGATGGAGCTTGGGACAAAAACTACAAACTTTGTTTGAAAAAACAGTGGAAGTTGAGTATCTTTTTCACTGTGCTTTGCTTTCCTCTCCTGGATTCCGTGTACTGGTGGTCAAAGCACTGCTTTGTTACACGAGAAAACTTTCAATGTTCACAAAAACATGACTTCCCAATAATATACATATATTGAAGAACAACTCACAACTACCCCTAACATGTTATGTTTGTCAAATCATCGGAAAATTATCTGCAGTTCAAGCGCCAACTCAGTCAACATCGGCAAATTCGACAGAAGCTGATTTGCATCAGCACAGCTCTAAAACCCAATCTGTTTATGGGCAGGTTGCAAGAAAACTTCCTCAGCCACCAACCAACCTAACCACACTGCTGGATGTTTCATCGACGACGTCTTAATAACAGGAGGCACTCACGTGACTGAGACGCTGCCCCTNCTAACCACACTGCTGGATGTTTCATCGACGACGTCTTAATAACAGGAGGCACTCACGTGACTGAGACGCTGCCCCTCTCGCACAGCACGAGGCAGTCGTCGATGCAGTGGGCGTTCCATACTTCCAGCCAGGAGCCGACCCGTACGGCACGGAGTTCGACCCGACCCCACACATATGCCAAGCAGAGCCACACCCTTTCATCCAGCTCGTACATGGCCAGTGGCGGGAACACATTTGTCACCATGCCCTGCCAACACACACGCGGAATGGTCATAGCAAACTGTGCAGGCAAACTACCCTATTTATACTCTGTACCATATATGAAGGCCATATTCTTGACAGTTGACGATCGCTGCGCCATTGTGTACTTTTTGTTTGTGTATCCATTCGCCATCAACTGGCTTTGATGCGACGAGTCAGCGCGTCCAGGAGGTGCTGCTTCGTGCGGCAATTAGTGAACTACTTGGGTGGCGCGGCAGGCGGCGAGAGGTTTGAAGGGCGTTTGTAGGATCATTCGTAAACGCTGTACATTAAATATACGTTACTTTAAAAATTATGCAGAGCTCGTGAAAAATCAAACTATTGGTATCTGTTCGTAAATATATGATATAAAGCAAACAAACACTATTCTCTTATGGCTTGTAGTGCTTCGAAAGTAACCCCACAGATGGCGCGCACAACATTTCAGCATGTGCTCTGAGCCACATTTTTTGTCAAGAGGTAGCGTCTTTGTAAAGTTTACTGTTGTTCTATTACTTGCTCGAAACGAAAGGAATTCAAAATTTTTTTTTTCAGATTATTAGAAAAATTAATATCAAGCACGCAAGGAAAGTCGGGTTAGAGAGGGGGGGATAAGACTTGAAAAAAGTTTTTGAAATTGCATTTCATTTGGATAGTTTTATTGTGACTTTAATTTTGGACACCTATACATTTCTACTTTAGCACGAAGTTTAGTTTTTAACACTAAAAACCGCTGTTTTATGACCACGTAAAATCAAATGTATTAATTAAAATTGGAACTCTTTCTTATCGCGTATTTTCGACTGGTCTAATGTGCATCGGCAGTGCACTCAGAATAGCCAACGTAATATTAACTTTTGTTCGTTCGTGCATCAGCTGATACAGGATTTTGTAAATGGCACTTTGTTTGTTTCGTATACGTCAAATTACCACTCACTGACTGTCAGAATGTGGCCTTCTTACATGAAATGAACTATACCAGTGTACCACCCACCCCTGTGTACGAGCAGCACACCACATTTTAACATTTTTACACATTGAGTTTCAAAAACTTGTGTTTCAAAGTATATTGAACTTGCTGTAAAATCAACTCTTGCCNGAACATTTTTACACATTGAGTTTCAAAAACTTGTGTTTCAAAGTATATTGAACTTGCTGTAAAATCAACTCTTGCCCTACTACCATCATACTCAAAAATTAATGTTTTCTTAAAGAAGCTTTACACATTTTACCATCAGAGTCCAGTGCATCGCAGTATGCTAAGGACTCCTGTGAAATGATAAAATTTAAATTTTATGCACTTACACGAGTTGGAGGAAGTCAATTGATTTCACATATTAAGTCACCAGTAACAAATGCAATCAAAATAATCACACTTCATCTGACTGCAACATATCTACTGCAAGAGTCAACAAGTGATGCATCAGACATGTCAGCTTGTGAATTGGTTGAGGAAACTTTGGGGAGTTTAGAATTGGTGCATCACCTGCATTTTTTTGGGACCTGCTCTGTGCATTAACCTACTTGTTACAGTATTTTCAAGAGAACTCTTTGACTGTATCTGAAACAAATTCAGTCTCAGGGGAGACTATTTGCATGTTGCAGAAACTGCGCGCCAATAAAGGTTTCCATTCACGTTCGTGGACGAGATTTATTGAACCTGACGGAAGAAAGTTATAAGTTGAAACCTTGCAAAGCTCAAAGAACACAAACACTATCAATATCATCGTAAAATGTTTAAAGTTTCAGCTTGCTGAAAGGGAAAGTGAAATTCCTTAATTGTTTGCTGCAATACAAGTTTTCAATTTCAAAATGTGGCCGGTTAGTAATGAACAAGACTTTGGTGATGGGAGTATTATTAAGTTGATACATTTTTACTCACTTTCCCTCATGGATAATGATGTAAAGTGTGAAATGATGGAACCAGAATGGGCATCTCTGAACTGGATAACCTCCCAGTTTGCAAAGTCACTTGGAGTGAAATTAATGCCAAACACAATAGTAAATCTGCTATTGTTCTGTCTCTTGTGACACTAGTATTGCCTCTACCTGCTCGCACTGCAGATTGTGAAAGAGGATACACTGCAACAGACTGGCGCAACCACATAACACACTGTCATCACTAATGTGGATGCAGCTGAATTCAAGTAGCATCTGTGAGTTTGATCCCACTCCTGCTGTTGAACTTTGGTTTCATCAAGCTGAGAGGAAACGTCGACTATTTCAGCCACCTCACAAGAAATGCACAGTGAGACAGAGCAAGGGTGTTACTGATGATAAGTCAACTGGGGTTCTGATTAGTAATATTGATACAAGAAAATTATGACATTTAAGTAGGCTTTGCATTAGAATTTAAGGCACGACTTCACCCCTTTAGCAGAAATTCTTCGTTTTTGAGTTATAATTTTGGATTCATAGTAATTACGGACAATGTACGGCAATAGAAAAATTTACATTTTACGAGTTGTTTAATATTTTTGTGGGTAGTTTTGTGTGTTATCTGCTTGATGTAAAAAGTCCAGAACTTATTAATAACATATAAATATTTTCTTGACTTTTTATAAGAAGACAACACACAATTAAAATTACGCATAAAAATATAAAACAACTCATAAAATGAAAATTTTCTATAATCGTACATTGTCAGTAATTATTATGAATCCAAAATTATGATGCAAAAAGAAAGAATTTCTGCAAAAGGGGTGGAAGCAGAGCGTTCAAAGCTAATCAAATGTGTGGTATTGAAAAAACTTGTGCACAAATTTTTTAACTTTGTATTTTTAACTGCGAAATTAACAGAAATAAAACAACAGCATTTCCATTCCATCCACAATTTTCTACTGACCCTAATGATAAAATATTTCCACTCTGCCAATTAGCATAGATAGGAAAATTTTGCCAATCTGTTCGAGGAAAAGGTTGACTTCAAACACACATTAACAATCAGAAAAATGTTATAAAAGCTTTTGACAGCTCTGAATCAAGAACAAACCTGCAAAACCAGAACAGCAAGCTTTTTATCAAAGGTACAACTGGCTACTCGTCGTAGCAGCAGCCAATTAACAAACAGTAGAGGCCCGAGTCGACAAATGACTGTGGAGTTTGAGCTGTAGGTCACTGAACACTTGAAATTTGCTCATCACTACCAGCACATACTGTCGTACACGAGAAGGATCTAACCTCGAAGCTGGTGAAGAGGCTCGGGCCGCACCAGCAAGTCACAGCTGGGACCAGCATGCACGTTGTCTGCTGCGTGGGTCTCAGCACAAACTTGGAGGTCGTCTCTCCCGCGCCCTGCAAGCCACACACCTCAACTCTCTCTCTCTCTCTGTCTTCAATCCCGCTTTTAAGAGAACAGGAGTGGACATTAGCTGACCCCTTTACTGACGGACATTGTCTAACAAATACGTAACTGTAATTGCACAAATACACCCACAAGCTGCCCTGCAATAAAACACGAAACACATGGAGAAACTTCAGCATCGTTATAGTAAAGGAGAAACAAAAGTATCAGATAAGGCTGCTAGGCTACTAATTACATTGTACAAAAGAGACGAAACACAAGTACTCACGGATAGACATACAAACGCAAAAAAAAGTTGGATACACATTTTCCACGCAGGTGCACAGTCACTACGTTTNTCTCTGTCTTCAATCCCGCTTTTAAGAGAACAGGAGTGGACATTAGCTGACCCCCTTACTGACGGACATTGTCTAACAAATACGTAACTGTAATTGCACAAATACACCCACAAGCTGCCCTGCAATAAAACACTAAACACATGAAGAAACTTCAGCATCGTTATAGTAAAGGAGAAACAAAAGTATCAGATAAGGCTGCTAGGCTACTAATTACATTGTNGAGAAACTTCAGCATCGTTATAGTAAAGGAGAAACAAAAGTATCAGATAAGGCTGCTAGGCTACTAATTACATTGTACAAAAGAGACGAAACACAAGTACTCACGGATAGACATACAAACGCAAAAAAAAGTTGGATACACATTTTCCACGCAGGTGCACAGTCACTACGTTTGGCTGGCTAGGCCGGATTCTTCAGGTGGCGAGTCATGGTACACTGCAGTCTGTTGAGCGGTGGTTGGCAAACAGTGACCCTAGCGGCCAGGGAGGGTGAGGTGGGAAATTTGAAATGTGGTGGAGGGTTTATCTAATGTTTAAGCAAAGTGGCTGTCTGGATTTGGTGATGAATTAGTGGGCTAGTTCCCAGCATCGCCCACGCATCCGCATGGAGAATGTGTTCGTCTGACTTTTGTGCACATGTGTGTGTGTGTGTATCCACGAGTACCATCATATGAGTACTTAAGTTTTCCATCTCTTTGTTACAATGCCAAAAGTATTATACAGAGTGGTCCGCCTAACATGGTCACAGAAAGGTTGCAGATCACGAATTGTGGTTTTAGCTAAATGTAATTACGTACGGGAGCAAGTAATTTGCCCAAAAGTGACTAGGTATTCGTAACACGTTTATGGACAGAAATAATTTAACCACATATGATTTTTCCTCTGGAAACACACATTTATTTCAACTTCATTTGAAAGTATGTGCAAAGAGTAATTCAATGATATAGCATATGCAATGGAAAGTAACACAGAAACACCTAGAAATATAATGTGCAAATATGATCACGTTAGGTTGGCCGGTAGCATGGGGCGGTGGACCTGTACACACAGCTGAAAGGAAGCAACACGCACCGTGACTCATCCTGGCAGGACAGTTTCCTAATAGCAGCGTAGCGCTTACCTTGATGGGGCAAGGCGCACGGAATGCGATATTGGACAAAGGAGAGCACCGCAGTGGAGGGAAGACAGGCAATGTAAGTGCACGTCTGATATAAATTCATTACATTTTATTCAGATACCAACATAATTCAGGAGATTTGTTTCAGGGTCATTAACTGTACAAAAAAATAGAACAAACCAACCTAACGAGAATTGCAATTGCATCCACATGCATAGTGCAAAAGAGCAAAGTTATGGTTGAAACGCTTCACGTCAGGTGTTTTCACAGCATGTGTTCGATGCGTTTACCATCGACAGCAACACACATCTGTAAATGCATCTGTAGTGAGCGACGAGCGGCCTGAAGTGTTTCTGGCGTAATGCCCCTGCAAGCTGCCACAATGCATTCCTGCACGACTTCTGAAGTCGTAGGAACCGTGATGTACACCCTATCTTTCAGTGTTCCCCACAGGAAATATCGTGAAGTGTGAGGTCGGGGCAGCGAGCTGGCAATCTTACTACCTCACCACGCCCTAACCACCAGTTTGGAAACATTTTATTTAACACTTGCCTCGCCACGAAAGCAAAATGTGCAGGACAACCATCATGCTGAAACCACATCTCACGACGTATGTCGAGCGGTAAGGTCTCTCTGAGGAAATGGGCGTACGTACAGCCAATCATTGTCGCTTGAAGGAAGTACGGCCTTATGACGCAGTCTCCAACGCTTCCACACCCCATGTTCACTTTCCAGTGTCGCTGGTGCTCCATGTGCCGGACCCAATGCAGATTCTCCGCCGTCCAGTAGTGCATATTTCGTAAATTTACGTGCCCATGTTTTGTGATAGTCGCTTCATCGGTAAATAGTATGTTCTTCAGAAAATTGCTGTCATCCCTTACAGACATCAGAACAAACCTACAAAACTGAACACGCTGCTAGAAATCAACTTCATGTAATGCCTAACGAGGAGCCATGTGATATGGATGGAATATCCGTTGACGCAGTTTCCATAACACACCTGTTTTACTTATCCCTACGAACCTGGAAAGTTCTCGCGTGCCCATGTGGGGGTTGGCATCGACACGTGGCAACACATCGCGTTGATGCGTCTCGCCCGTAGCAGTCTTTCGTCGCACTCGTGTTGTGGAATNGCATCGACACGTGGCAACACATCGCGTTGATGCGTCTCGCCCGTAGCAGTCTTTCGTCGCACTCGTGTTGTGGAATTCCAATCTACTCGTGACAAGAGACGTGTGCAAATTCTTTGTATCGTTTGCTGTGAGATGGGCGTCCAATCTGGATACCTTTCACCATACATTTTTCGGATGGCTTGTTTG
Source organism: Clitarchus hookeri (assembly GCA_002778355.1). Lineage (NCBI taxonomy): Eukaryota > Metazoa > Arthropoda > Insecta > Phasmatodea > Phasmatidae > Clitarchus > Clitarchus hookeri. The sequence goes on along the minus strand of NQII01007032.1, from coordinate 69,956 downwards.
GCATTTCTGCCACTCTCACAGCAAATAAGAAGAGCGTCCAGTTTTTCCTGATTCATGAACTTCATTGCNCTTGTTTGGCATTTCTGCCACTCTCACAGCAAATAAGAAGAGCGTCCAGTTTTTCCTGATTCATGAACTTCATTGCGTACGTACAGCCACACTGCAATACCACTTACCATTACAGATCACGGGGACTGGCGCTGCACTGCTATTAGGAAGCGGTCCCGCCAGGATGAGTCACGGTGCGTGTTGCTTCCTTACAGCTGCGAGTACAGGTCCACTGCCCCATGCTACCGGCACACGTAACTTAATCATATTTGCACATTATTTCTTGGGATTTATGTGTTAATTTCCATTTGCATATGCTATACCACTGAATTCCTCTTTGCACGTACTTTCGGATGCCGTTGAAATAAATGTATGTTTCCAGGGGAACAAACATATAAGTGGATTAATTATTTTTGTCCATACACGTGTTATGAAGAGTCACTTAGCAGCAAATTACTTTCTTCCGTAAGTAATTCCATTTAGTGAAAACCGCATTTCGTGATCTGCAACCGTTCCGGAAATTGGGAGTCCACGCTAGGCGGACCATTCTGAACATTATAATTACAGCAAAGTTGCAGATAAAGTTATCGCTATAGCTGTTAAAATACTATTTATATAGTGAAACATTGATGCATCATTCCCATTTCTATAGTTTTCCTGCATCCTTTGTTTATTCTGTACAGTTGGAGAAATTTTCCTTTAGAAATGTGTTTAAAAAAGTCTGTAAGTGTAATTTTTTGGTGTCGTATACCCACATGTATTATTTTATCATAGTCTCGGTTCAAGTCTTAGTAATTAATATAAACATGAAACACACTGCCAGAAATAAAAATTGTTATTAATGCAAAAATTAATATACTGTAATTTGTTAATAAATCAAAGTAATTAGAAGGAAAAGATTTTTTGTCAGTATCAATTTTCTTTGCAAGCTGGCTGAGAACCACTCCAGAGTGCTTTTATCACTCTGATCTGCAACTACCATCACTCACTACTGACTCCAAGCAGAAAGTCAATAAGGTTTGCTCCACAAACTAGTCACAGTGATGACTTCATGAGTAGCACTACTTTAGTTAACATCAGAGGACTGTGTTAAACTAAAACAAAGTGAACATATGCAATGGTGCAAACTTCAGTTTGCCGTTAGAGTGGTTTTTTTAAGATTTACTTTTATACCACAAGTGATTTCTTTTGGGTTCGGCTAAATTTCAAACATCCTGCCTAAAAATGAACTATCAGTAATACATTATTATGGGAATAGGGCAAAAATAACAACTATATAACTCATCTTTAAACAGGAATATAGCTCCCACAAACTTGGTACAATCTGTAATATAAATTTTAAATTTCTTGCCTATATACAATAATTTTACAAAAAAAAAAAAATTTAAATGTGATTATTTGTAGCACAATAGCGGATATTTATCTTATCCTGCAGTAGAGAATATTGTCCTGACCTATTAATNAAAATTAAAATGTGATTATTTGTAGCACAATAGCGGATATTTATCTTATCCTGCAGTAGAGAATATTGTCCTGACCTATTAATCTGTAATTACATTGAAACACCAAAGTTCAAAAACTTAATTTTCACCTTTCAAAAGTACTAAACAACAAAGGAAAAATTAGTGGTAGTGAAAATTAATAACTTGTAAAATTTAAAGTTGTTACAAGGGTAAATCATTAATGATTATCTTGAAATGGAAGTGAAGACGTGAAAATCACAAATCCCTGGCCAAGTGGAGAGAGATTGTCCCAACAATCCGCTCACCTCGAGCTTGTACACTCGCAGCTGCAGGTGGGTGAGACGGTAGCTGGCGCCGAGCTGCAGCTCCGTCAACATGTCACTCTCCACTTCCACGAGCACCTCGGTGTTGCCTGCATTTTCAAACTGCAGCAGCACCCTGGGTTCTTGTCTGCAACCACCAACCCGAGGTCGCTACACAATTTCCTGACCTTTCCAGGTATTCCAGTCAACAATAAACCAATTTCCAGTTTTTTCCTACGTTCGATAAAAAAAAAATGCTCTACTTACGAAATATGACAAACAAAACTCAAGGAACTTGAAATTTATTAACAACATCTACACTAAAAAGAGTACAACCCTTTTCTTGAAAGTCAATTTCTAAAATAATGCAATTATTTTCTGGTACATGCTGTTCAATGTAAACTGAGCACTTTTGAAAGCCCTGCTTAAGATCTATGTATATGCACATCTAGTATCTGTCCCTCACTCGTAAACCTAATATTATAACTTAATTCATGTGTCCGTCAAGTTAAACTGTAAAAATGTTATAAAAGTACATATAAAAAATTTTTTTTCCTAATTCTTACACTTACACAAATTTNAAACCAGAAAGCTAAAGAAATAATTTTAAGTATTCACAAATGTTTACCTTACACTTTTAGTTCAACTAAAAAAACCAGGGACCATGCACTTCCTCTCAGCTAATACCAACTTTGCTGGGTGCATGCCAGCCGGTATGCTCGTTAAAATACATGCAAGGTATGGCCAGTAATATTTTTCAAATGATTCCAAAAGTGCTCACTTTACCATGAACAGTCTATATCCAATAATTTTAAGACAAATTCCTTGGGCTACTACCGAGAATGTTTGGCGTAAAGAAAATATATTACACAATACTGTCTTACAGGCTCGAACTAACAGGATCTACGCTGTTTCCCGACTTCTCCTGGTTTTCTGGTGCTGTAGCAACCCTCTAACAGCACTAGTGCACCACAGTTTGCCGAACGCTCACCAACGCCGATTTTCTATGCAGCTGTAACTGACTATGCCGAGAAGCTGAGTTGAGTTAGAAGGTTTTCAATTTTGTACTCCTTTGGGAAAATATTTTTAAGAAGGGCTTCTTAAAAGTAATTTCAAAGGATTTTAATGGTCTCTCCAAAAATTGATAGAGCAAAAACTAACTAACTGTACAATATTTTATATTTAACAATTATAGCAAGTGATACGAAAGATGCCAATGCTGTGAATCATACCATTCTATGGTCACTAGCCAAAAACCCACAAGCAGTATTCAACTAGTCAGATACAAGAAGCAAATTGTTAAAACATGTTTGCGCCAAGCCAATATTTTTATCATACTTTCAGATACTATTAAAAATTAAGAACTTTTAAGGACCCTCGGGGGGAAAAAAAAAGACTTTCAAGTGCCCTTAAAATTAATATAAAAAGTTAAGGACTCTTTGAGGACTTCTAGGGACTGCACAAAAACTGGACTTAACAGCAATGTCCTTAGTGCTGGTGAAGGTGAAACGAGGTGAAGATGAAGTAGAGGTGGAATGCAAACGCAGAGGAAATGGGGGTGCCCGAAAAACCCACAAGCCAACAGCAACATTCGCCACATTTCCCACATGCAATAATAATAATAACCAACACTTGCAATTAGGCTACCGCCAAGTGGCAAGCTTTCTCACCTCTCCTCAGCCCAACCAAACTCCTCTTCCACACCCTTCCTGAACTTTCCAAACTCCTCACAGATACCAATTCCTACCACAACATATTCCACTCCCTCACAGGCATAGACTGCCTACAACGCTCCGTTCTCCTCCAACCCTCTGAAGCTTCTCACTGTTGTTTCCTCTTCCTCTAAACACCCCCATCCTCCCTCACAATTCACAACCCTTTCAACTTTCCTCCTGTCCTTCAACGAACTCCACCCCATTTCTTTCATCATCACTGATGGCCTACAGTTCCCTTTGTCCTCGCCATCCTGCCCCTGCCTTCACTACCTACCCTTCACCCATCATTCTGCCCTTCTTAGCACCTTCTTTAGCTCTTGCACCTTCTCAAGCTCTCGCAACTCCACCTCAACGTACAGGTCCCATACTGCTGCCGCATATTCTAACATCGGCCGTACCATTGTGCCATTCGTCTTCTCTGTCACCTCACTGCTGACTCCCTTCAGCATCCTTCCCAACATACCCAAAGCCCTTCTTCCTTTGCAGCCACCCTCTCTACCTGTTTTTTCCATCCGAGGTCTCCCTGCAATACAATACCTAGATATTTATATTCTGCTGCTTCCTCTTATCTCTTGCCCCTCCCATCTGTACATGTCCCTGCTTATCACCTTCTTACTTTAAACCTCACTACCTTAGTTCTTATTACATTTATCTTCATTTTATTCTCCATGGTCCACAAACATATCCTGTCAATGTCTGCGTGCAAGTCCCCCTCCCCCCTTCTTCCCCATACAATACACAATCATCTGCAAACAATCTCATTTTTCCCCATATCCCCAAACCCATGTCATTTACCATTATGGTAAACAACAGGTGGCCCAGCACGCTTCCCTGTGGCACCCCTAACGTAACCTCTCCTTCCCCCAATACTGCCTCCCCCACTTTCACCCTCCGTCTTCGGCCCCCTGAGGAAGTCCCCAATCCATTCCACTACCCACTTGTCCGGTATCAACTCATCCACTTTCTTCATCCAAGTCCCATGGGGCACCTTATCAAAAACCTTCTCGAAGTCTATGAAGCAGGCATCCACCTGCTTCCCTTCATCAACTGCGTACACCAGATTCTCTAACAGTCCAGCCAGCTACACAAATCTGAGTAACCCCAGAATCAAACCTGGTTTGTACTGGTGAGAGGAGAGTAGTTTGCCCACTACACCACCATGCCCCTCCCCTCCTAGGGTTGCCAACTGTCACATATTTAACTGTGTAATGTTTCTGTTACTGGGGAAGAGCATATTCACAATGTCCTGTCACCATCACAACCTAAGAAGAGAAATGGGAGATTCCATTGCAGAGGCAGAGAATTTTCAGTGAGTCAGTTCCCATTACAAGCATCAATGTTTGTCTAACCTGAAGTTCATACATTTTCCCCATGTTATCAGCAATTATGAAGAGCACTGTGTGATTAGATATTAAGAAATAAGCACTATTTCACACCAAAGGAAAGTGTGAAACCAAGCTAAAAAAATTACCTTGTTTCATGTACTTTGGGGACAGCTTTAATATATAAAGTAAGCCCTATGTACCTGTGAAAATGCACATGTCTACTCAACAGTATTTTTGATGGTAGACTAGATGTCTTTCATGTGTATTTGGTGCTCACTACTGTCAAAGTTTAGTAGGAATTTCCTGCACCTCTAACTTAATAACATGCGAGTGAAATAAAACTGGCAAAACATGTAGCACCTTTCTTTCTCTTCACGTCTGTTTGAGGCGCTGCATACAATGCCATCTGCATGCATTGTTTCTAAAAACATCAGTACAAGGATACAATCTGGCCTATGGTATTAACTTGCTAGATTACTTTCGTTATGATTGCCATTATTTTCAAAACAGAAAAGTTTAAAAATGTGTTACTTAAGCTGTTATTCCGAACATTATGATAAACGGAGAATCTGTTGGATCAAATCGTGCTCTAGGTTAAAGTTCCCAGTGTCAAACAATGTTTATCGCTGCCTTATACAGAAAGTAGTCAAACCCAGATTCGCTCGCGTGGGAATCATCCCAGACAATGCCACTGGTTGATGGGTTTTCTCAGGGCTCTCCCATTTCCCCTGCCCTTGCATACCCACCTTACTTCACCCTCATCGCCTCTCAAGACTCTGAAGTTAAGAGCCATCCAAACCTCTCCTCTCCATTCAATGTAAAATACATACGTTGAGTGGCTTATAAATTTTAGATTTAATACTGACAGTAATTTAAATTAGGTACTATTAACTAAAATAATATCTAGCAGGGATTTGGAAGATGTACTATAAGGTGAGGTCCTCCGTAGTGAGATTTAACCGTAAAGGCTTCCCAGCAGTGTCGCAATGGCGCACATGCACGTATCCAGGTCTGCCACTACGAACAGCACAAGCGGAATCTACATAGGCGGTGGTGACTTACGTTTTGAACGCCATGCTCCTGGTGANTTTAAGGTGAGGTCCTCCGTAGTGAGATTTAACCGTAAAGGCTTCCCAGCAGTGTCGCAATGGCGCACATGCACGTGTCCAGGTCTGCCATTACGAACAGCGCAAGCGGAATCCACAACAGCGGTGGTGACTTACGTTTTGAACGCCATGCTCCTGGTGACCAGCTTGCCCTCTAATTTCTCCACTATTCTCACCTGCAACACAACACGTTCCGTAATGCGCACGACTCCCGATTCACAGCCGACCCTTACAGCTATTGGCGCGCAGGATCACAGCTTGGAATCATGCTATGTGGAAGTGTTACGATCACTAAAATGCACCAATTCCTCACACAGCCCAGACAATTTGTAAGGAGGTCATAAGTTCAGCTCTGGGTACTACAGAACTCTGCAAGTATTTCCTCTGCACACATTTTTCTCACTTCCAGGCCTTAAGACATCCTTTGGGCAACTCTAAAAATGCACAGGCTAACTCTGCCTTGGCCACCCAAGTCTTGGTTCTGGTAATCGTCATGCCATCATAACTATATAACCTCTTGATTGTATAGCATTTATAGTCCATTCATGGTTACTTCCAACTTTTCTGAAACCCTGCTGAAGTTCTACTTCCAGGATATTCCACTGCATCATGCAAAGAAAGCTTAACAGAGTCTAGAAAATTACACCAAAGGGACAACACACCGCATTCGTGCGCACTCAGTGTAATAATATTTTGCATAGGAACTATTTCTTAGGTACTAGGCATTACCATCACGCCTATTTTCTCACTGTTTTTATTCATATTAATTATAAATGAAATATTATAGTTTACAGGTAAAATACAAATAAAATTTCAATTTAACCAAAAATAAGGTAATTTATGTCAACAAAAGTATAAAACGCNATGCACACTCAGTGTAATAATATTTTGCATAGGAACTATTTCTTAGGTACTCATTACCAACACACCTATTTCTCTCACTGTTTTTATTCATATTAATTATAAATGAAATATTATATTTTACAGGTAAAATACAAATAAAATTTCAATTTAACCAAAAATAAGGTAATTTATGTCAACAAAAGTATAAAACGCTGGTTATACATGGCATATTTACAAAACAACCAAACATATCATACATGGGGTGATTTTTCTAAGGTTTGATTCAAAAAGTTGTAATGACGCAGTAGTATTCATTTTCGGGATTCGAGGTTCATTTTCTTTCGCTTCACCAGGCGTCATAATTTGATATCGGAATTTGAAATTAAAGGCGTGGGAGATTGTTTATCAGGTATCTTTTTCAGCAAAACCTTAACTGTATTACATTACTTCCGTCGGTGTGGGAGGTCGCTAGGGTGCCAGGAGGGAACGAACGTCCCTCCTTTCTTCGTAACTTCTTCTTGCGATGCAAGTTTTTAAGAGATGAATAATTAGTAAACGACTGTGGCGCTGTTCTGTACTTGTCTGCTTATCTGTGAACCTGTTCGTACTCAGCATACCTGAAGATTGTATGTGAACTGTTTCAATTGATTGATAAATAAAATTATAGAACAAATAAACCGGAATTAAACTTTATTTCATTGGCGCCTTTTTAAAGAGTTTCATGTTACTACCAACTGAGCTAACAGAGTAGTAATTTCCATTCGTCATACCCAGACGTAGAATGCTACAAATATGGCGGCTATAACGCGCCGCTGCAACATTACAAAGTGTGAAGAAACAACAAATGGACTATAAAATAAATATTTCCAGGTAATCAAATGCACTATCTCTTATGTCTACGCAACCTGTTAAATAACAATAAACACTATCTCTTCACAAAAAATGTGAATTCATTCCACAGTTAGGTTCACTTCATGGTGATTCTTACTCTTGGGTCACAGTTCATTAATTCACAAGGTCCTGTAATCACTGCACGAGGCACCATCCTCATCTTTGGTTTGAACTCTCATGGTTCAGGGACCCTATTTCTAAAAGAGTTTAACACTAAACACAATCAATATCACAGCGAAAGGAGGAAAATCTGATCAGAACAACCAATATTTAAATATACAATAAAATAATTTTTTCCCTTTGCTACCCTTTGTTGTAAAAAAAAAATATTTATTTATTGGTTTTTAGTAAAACAGGTACCAATACATATACAGGTTGTGCCAATTTATGTGGAAGTAACTGGGTGTGGGCAGCATACCTATAAAAAGTCCATGTGAACATATGTCCTAGGGTTTGACGGTTCCTGAATTACAGGCACTGTCGCTATGCCTGCTATAGGTAGTCGGTACACCCCTGTTTGTGTGCAAAGTGTGATAAGTTAGATGATAATGTTGAGTATGCATTCTAGGCCCATTTCACTGATGAAATTCAACACATGTCAGACATCCAGCATTTGAAAGGCCAGTCGTACAGCGGTAACTTTCCGCAAGAACCGTCGCACGTGCCGCTTGCGGATGTCCCGTCGGATCTCACGCACAGCACGTGGTTCATGTGCGATGGGACGCCACCACATTATCGGTATAAAGGCCAGACCCTATCATAACGAGCGGTTCCCACACAGGTGGACGGGTCACGCAGAACCAATCGTCTAGCCTGCACATTCCCCTGATCTGAACTCTGTGGATTATTACCTGTGGGGACATCAAGACCCCCCGTTATGGGGAACACCTGTTATGGACACTGCAATGCTTCGACGTCGCGTGGAACAAGGTTGCCAGCAGATCCACAGCACACCTGGGGTGTTTGCACACGCGCCAGTCACTTATGCGACGTGTGCATTCAGATGCAAGGTGGATATCTGAGCACTTCTTGTAAGAGTGAATCACTGCTGGTACACAGTGAAACAAAGAGGGGTGTATCAAGTACAGCGATTAACAATTCCAGCAGAACCTTGGCAAGTTTTCCCAGATTACTGCCGACATTATGTATATCAATCAACATGACCAATATGATATACACAGATGCAAGCAATAAATATGTATTTTTTTGGTCCCAAATGTTGACCCTGAAAGAGCTAAACTAACAGTAAACCTGCAACAAAAATTTTACTTTACCTCAGAACTGCTTCCATCGCCATTAATACCACTCTCCATTACCGGAACCTGTGCAAACAAGCATGTTGTTAGTAATTGCATCTTCCCCTATGGCATTTACAGCAGGGAAGAATATACCACAATGCATGTTTATTTTGTGCATAGGACATTGTAATGTTTTGTATTGCATGTTATCTAGGGTGGAAATCGAAATACTTGCGTACTGACAGCACCTAGCCACGTCAAATGCAAAAGACATAACCAAACTAAATCTAACATCACAGGGGGGTGGGTACCTGAAAAAGTAAAATACGAACGGAGTAATAGGAATAAATCATTGGAATTAAAATGTGCCCTTTAACGACATTAATTATAAGAAGACCTAATCTAATGAAACATAACTTCACAATAGATGTATTGTGGAATAAGAAAGAAAAAAGATAAAGAGGAGGGAAGGGGGGAAATTATGTTAATTACCATAGTTTATTCCTGTTAGTCCATATTGTACGTTTTCCAATGCATGATAGCCCATCAGCACACCTGCCCCTATAATTAACCTATCACAAAGTTAGGGTAAGTTAGGTAGTCTTGAATTTTAAATGGTCAAGCAACCCAATTGACGCCTACATCTTTTACCCCACAATTTCACTGATCATAGCATTCCCCACTACAGAGTCTCAATATACTCAAAATACTGTGATGCCCTCAATGAAATTTGTATTCAGCTTGATTAGACCCTAACATTTTCTGGGATTTTTTCCATTTTTTCGGAAAATCCGGAATTCTCAAAATTTACCAAGAAATGTATTATAAATAAACTGCTTGCTGCCAAAGAATTGTACCCACTACCAAAACATGCGAACACATGTATTCTATAATACAAATCACTAACTTATTTTTGGTGAATAACTGTATATGCCTTGAAGATATTTATCACACAACAATAACCGTAAAGAAGACGAACCAGCAGCACAGAATACAGCATAGGTGCAGAAAGTAAAATCCATGTGTGAACATGACTCGCCACAATTACGTATTGCACACCACACGCACTGTAATAATAGCAAAGGCAAGGCATAATAGAAAGTCTGACTACAACCCGTACTCTGTACGTGTGTGCGCCATGCACGGCCAATCAGAGCGTGGAAACCATCGAGTTATCTGCTTGATCATCTGCAATTTATTTAATGTCGATTTGTCTGGTGTTATGATATAACTTTTCCTGGTAAATATTTTATTTATTTATCAAAGCATATGTAAAGTGTTATTTATGTATTTCAGTTTATTTAATCATTGTTTATCAATATTTTATCATTTACAAATTTTTCTCATAAATTTTATTTCAATTCATTTTTGATCTGTACATTGAAAGCTACGTTTTTAATACTGTCTCACCTGCGGACCCGTGTTCCATGAGATTGTTTCTCTACCAACCGGATGTGCAATGCTGCGTTGCAAATTCTTTCAGTCGCCGTCTGAGGCTGCCCCTTCCACTCACTTACCTACAGCTGCACTACTTGCAAATTTTATCGGCGTATCCCAGCTGCTTCACGCGTGATTTTACAAAAAAAAATATATATATGCTCCTATGTTCACGTGTTATGTTCCCTTATGTCTGTGTGCTTCAGCACAATTCGCCTCTTCTGGACAGCATGCAACATACATCGTCGTAAATCTAAGATTTTCGTTCGTTTTATTGTTTAGCAATTTGCCGTTCTTTACACAGCGTCATTTACTCACTTTCGATCCCGCCGTCCTAAAAACATGTTTCGTTCGTGTTGTGCTGCGGTAATGACGGCATTTTGTGTGGCACCTAGTGACTACTACAACGTCGTAGTAATTTTAATTGTTGCCATCAAATAGTCGGTCTTAGACCTAGTTATTTTATTTGTGAATTGTGCGTTTCCTTTTTTTTTTCCTGTCCATTTGGTCCGGTGTTTCTAAATGTAGTACACCAGTTGGATATTTTCTGCCCTCCCTGCATTGTGAGTAAAACTTCAGTTATATAGTTGTTCTTATTGTGCACCAGTTATTTTGGCTCACTAAAATTTTGGCCAAATTTTGTTTTATTGATGGTGCAAGTGCAAGGTTATTCTTTACTGCACGCGCTAGCCTAAAGTTTACTCCGTACTTTGGCCTACCATTTCTGCATGTGCTGGCTAACTTCTTTATTCATCTTGGGATAACATTTCTGCACGT
>NQII01007032.1:44238-58423 GCA_002778355.1 Clitarchus hookeri | reverse complement strand
TATATATATATATATATATATATATATTGTTTTTTTTTTTTTACAAGCATATTTTTAAAGTGTAATGAAATGTTCTCTATTATATTTTAACATTTTAAAAATGTTTTCCACCAAAAAAAAAAAATAAAATAAAATAAATCAAACATTAAGTAGTACCACACAACCACAAGCGTTTTGTTACTTCCAGATGTCCTCTGGTCTCTTAAATGTGTTTTGCGGCAACTATGGCTTGTCTTGTTTAAGTTCCATTAACGTGATTTTTTTTGTGCCCATGTCCCTCTTACTGCCCAGCATTTTCTTTATAGTCGCTTCCAATTTCCTTGTGTCTATTTGTAGAGTCCGTTTGGCTTTTATTTATTTGCTGTTTCGGGCCACAGTTTTATTTGTGCTGTTCGGTGGCCGCCTTTATGACGCGTTTGTGCCAATGACTTGCTACAGTATTTATAATAAGCTGTATTTGTTATNCAATGACTTGCTACAGTATTTATAATAAGCTGTATTTGTTATGGTCGTGTGGACGGACATGGTGGTACAGTATCAATACTTGCGCTGTGTCCATGGGCATACTGTGTATGTAGCCTGACACTTCAGAATCATAATTAATGTTCGCTCTTCTTGTATGCAGCTTTTTAAAAATCTTGGAATATTAACACTAACCACTTTACACAGTTATGAACCAAATATATGCCTAATATGCGGACACAATTTCGTATGGGAGATGTTTTAAATAATAATTTCATGGTGGTAAAGTTGAAAAACAGCTCATCTTCCACACTTTCNAATTTCGTATGGGAGATGTTTTAAATAATAATTTCATGGTGGTAAAGTTGAAAAACAGCTCATCTTCCACACTTTCTCTAGTTCTTGGAACACATTGTTTTGTTGACGAATCCAAATCAGTGCATATTGGCTAAAAAAGGATCCAAAACATAGTCCATTCACTGTTACTTCCAACTTTTCTGAAACCCTGCTAAAGTTCTGCTTCCAGCATACTTCTTCGCCTCACGCAAACAAAGTGTAACCGAGTCTAGAGAAATACACCAAAGGAATAACGCACCACATTTGCGTGCACTCACTTTAATAATATTTTACACAAGAACTTATTTTCTCACTGTTTTTGTTTGTTTTATTGTGCCCGTAAAATCTTTTTGCAATACATAGCTGTACAAAGATATTGAACAAGTCAAATTACGGTATACAAAGTTTATACACTGGAGGGACACACACGCGCACGCACACACACGTCAGATTGCACGTACACACTTCATATATTTTCTTCATAATGTGACTAATCTTCTTCCAACAAGCTGTAGGGTATAATCGTTTTACTGAAACAGAAGAAAAAGTGTACGAGAAAAACCAGAACAAGAAATGTGTACAATGAAGTGTTATACAGTTATTTATTAATTTTTGTAGTTTAGATATTCATCTACACTATAAAATGCACATTCAATAAGAAATTCTTTCAGCTGTTTTTTTAAAGATTTTTTGGTTAGAGAAGCACATTTCTTGAAGGTGGTGTGGTAATTTATTGAAAAGTTGGCTACCAAGGCAGGACTAGTTTCAAGTTAACTGAAGCCATGAGTGTTTTTTTATTCTAGTGCCATGCTTATGAAAGAACTAGTTTTTCTTTAATAAATTACTGTTTTTGGACACGAATGAGTACTGAAAACATGTACTCACATGCAAATGTTAAAATCTCTGAGTTCTTGAAAATAAGTCTACACGAGCCTGACTTTCTTTTGCCATTGATTATTCTTACAGCTCTCTTTTGCATGTGAAACACTTGTTCACTGTCAGCGAGATTACCCCAAAAAATTATACCATAACACATGATGGAATGAAAATATGCTAAATATACCATTTTTGTTGTATTTTTTTTTGTTCACGACCTCTGCAACACTTCATAGAGTGAAACAGGCTGAACATAGCTTAGGTAAAATATTCGCAATGTGAGATTTCCAGTTTAGTAAATCGTCTACTTTTAAGCCAAGAAACTTAGTCACTGCTGGTTCATTAATTTTGTCTCTGTTACTGCTAACATATGAATTAGTGTTTTTTCCATTCTTTGTGAGGGAATTCATAAGATATGTTTTATCTACGTTGAGATTTAATTTTTTTGCAATAAACCATGCATTTAGCTCTGCAAATGTTGTGTCTGTTTTTTGCATAAGATCATTTACCGAGTCTCCAGAGACTATGATGCTAGTGTCATCTGCAAATAAAATTGGAGTGGTGCCTGGAGTTAAGGCACATGGGAGGTAATTTATATAAACTAGGAAAAGTAAGGGGCTTAATATTGATTATAAATAAAATATTATAATTTATTGTTAAATATAAATAAATTTTCACCTTAATCAAAAAATAAGGAACTGTCACGTTATTTTATGTTAACACAGGTATAAAACGCTTGTGATACATACTACAATTATAAAACAACCAAACACGTTTTGTATGGGGTGATTTTTCAAAGGCCTGATTTTAAAAAAAATGTGAAGAAACGCGAATAGACTATAGATAATGTTGTTTGCCCAACCATGCTAAACTGCTAAACATCTGAATAGGCACTATGCTATAACAGAACACAGTTATAATAATAATCAACACCTGCAATTAGGTTACCACCCAGTGGCGAGCTCTCTAAACCTCTCCCCTAACCAACCAAAATCCTCTTCCACTCCCTTTCTGAACTTTCCAACCCCCCTCACAGTTACCAATTCCTCCCGCAATGCATTCCACTCCCTCACAGACCTCACAAGCATAGACTGCCTACCCCGCTCTGTTCTCCTCCACACCCTCTGAAGCTTCTCACTGTTGTTTCCTCTCCCTCTACCCCTTACATATGGTCTGTCTCATATAAGTTGGCGATATTTCTGGCAGTCGGTGAGTGGCAACTTGATGTATACGAAACAAACAAAGTGCCATTTACAAAATCCTGTATCAGTTGATGCACGAATGAACAAAAACTAATATAACGTTGGCGATACTGGGTGCACTGCCGACGCACATTAGACAAGCAGAAAATACGCGATAAGAAAGAGTTCCTAGATTAATTAATACATTTTATTTTACGTGGTCACAAAACAGTGGTTGTTAGTGTTACAAACTTAACTGCGCGAAAAGTAGTAATGTATAGGTGTTCAAATTTAAATGCACAATAAAACGATCCGTATCCAAATGAAACGCCACTTCACAACCTTTTTCACGTCTCCAACCATGCTTTACATACCTGATGGGCATTAATTCCAAAAGCATACAGAAATATTGCATAATAAAGTTAATATATTTTTATAATAATTTGACGAAATGTATTTCAAATTTGTGTCGTACCGTCCCAGTAATAGAAGAATCGTCAACTTAAAAAAAAACTAACAAGAGGCAGGCCGTGCTGCTATCTGTTGAGCAATGCAAACGGCTCAAACCAGCCCTGTCATGCCATGCAAGCCATCTATCCACTCTTTCCGAAGCATTACCAGCCAGAAAAGAATAGCTTTTGTGTGTGATATATAACATATTTATGAACAGATACTAATAGTTTTATTTTTCCGCAAGCACTACAAAATTTTTAAAGTAACATATATTTCGTGTACAGCGATTTTGAGTACTAGTAATTTCTATTCAGCCGGTAATAGTTCGTCTACATAAATTATATACCATATTGTTCTCCCAAAAACCAATTTCCTTGTTGTAACTATATTGTATTGATAAAACAAAGAAAGTGGGACATGCGTGAATAGTTTTTAAGCAATTCTTACATTATTCCACGTCACATATTTCCAACTTTAACTGTTTAGTATCAGTAATAGCAGAATTACTGCATTGCGATTAAAATTCATTGGTGAATTGTTGGCTAATAGAAGTGTGTTGTCAATCAAATTTCCCGAATTACTTTTACTTCCAGTTATATTAGATATGACGTCCAAAGTGTGATAATAGCTACAACTACCATCTCGCAAATGTTAACCCAAATTCGCTGTCTCGGACAAATTAAAAAAGCGTCAGCAAATATTAAATTTTTTGCAAGGTTTTATATTTTTACTTTTATAACCTTCTAATTTTTTTAGACAGATGTCAGTCTAACATATCTTAAAATTTGTTTAACATTACAGTACAATAGCAAGTAGATTAGCTGACTGCGTGTTGATAAATAATATAACCGCCACTTGATGCACCAGCTAATGGTGAAAGGATACATAAACCAAAAGTAAACATTGGCGGTACTTTCGTCGAACTGTCAAAATCTCACCAACTTACATGAGACAGGCCATAGCTGGCAACATAAACTTCCCCACCCTCCCTCACCATTCACAACCCTTTGCTCTTTCCTCCTGTCCTTCAACGAACTCCACCCCGTTTCTTTCATCATCACTGATGGTCTATAGTACCCTTCATCCTCACCATCCTGCCCCTGTCTTCTCCACCTACCCTTCACCCATCATGCTGCCCTTCTTTGCACCTTCTCAAGCTCTCGCAACTCCACCTCCACGTACGGGTCCCATACTGCTGCAGCATATTCTAACATCGGCTGTACCATTGTGCCATATGCCTTCACCTCACTGCTGACTCCCTTCAGCACCCTTCCCAACATACCCAAAACCCTTCTTCCTTTGTAACTGCCAGGCAATCCCCTATCATCCCCCTGCTTGTGTATTGGGACCACCAACGCATCCTTCCAACCTTGTGGCAACTTACCCTCTCCCAAGGACTTGCTAAACAACTCCCCCAAATATTTCACTAACTCTCTCCCACCAATCTGAAGTGCTGCTTCCCCTATCCCATCTGTTCCCACTGCCTTATAACTCTTCAACCCACTGACTACCTTTGTTATCTCCAACTCCCTCATCTTAAACTTACTAAACAACCCCCAATCCCTATTCCATTCCTCCTTTGCCTCAAACACTGACAAGCACTGGCCTTGCAGCATCTCCGATTTTTCTTGGTCATTTGTCGCAGTCCTGCCAACCTTTCAGCAGAGGGGATCCTCTCCTCCACTTACCTTTTTAACATACCTAAACAATTTCCCCCATTCCTCGCCTTTTCCTTCTTCCACCACCTTCCCTAAAAATATATTCTTCGCCTGTTTGAACATCCTTTCAAGCTCCCTTCTAATTTGTTTCATCAATCCCTTAGCTCTTGCCATCCCTTCATTTCTCCACTTGGCAACGTAATTTTCTACACTTCCTCTTCATTTTTTTTAATCTCCTGTCCATAATATGGTGGAAATACCCCAGACTGTAATCTTTACGTTGGCACAAATTTCTCCAACATAACCTCTATTAATCTCACACTATCCTCCATAGACCACTTTTCTAATCTATCCCTCAGGAAGATTTCTACCCCCTTTTTGTCTCCTCTCCCATACTGCCACATCAACCTATCTACCATTTGCTCTTTCGTCATCCTGCCAAGCCCAATTTCCACAACAGGAATATCGTGATCGCTTATGCCATCCAATACTATTGCACCAACCACAGTATCCCCAGGTCTGACCAACACCACATCCAGCACTGACCCAACACTCTCTTCATTCCACCTCGTAGGTGTTTGTACTACCTGGACCAAGCCTCTGTTGACTAACTGCACTACCATTCTCTGTAATTATATAGAAGAGGGGCTTTTCTGAAAATAGAAGAAAAAATCATGGAAAGTGGTATATTTCCACTCTACTAATTACACAGAACACGCATTTACTAGGGCATTAATGCATTACCAATACAAACCGCAAATACGATAGTGGAGAGGACTATAAAGATCAGGGAAATTGTGGGGTAAAATCACTAAAAATACACCCACAAAAACACCCCAAATTAAAATTTGTCCACCCAATTTTGTAATATGTACCCACCTAACTTAACCTAACCCCACGATGAGTGAATCACTATTTTACATTTTTAATCTAACCTAGGATTATAGGGTTTTAATCTAACCTAGGATTGTAGGGTTTTAATCTAACGTGCAATTTTATTCTAATATAGGATTTTAAAGTAACAGTAAAACATACCGGAAGCATATGAATTAACTCACCTAGGTAGGCGGCGGGTACAATTCCACTGTCCTCGGCCAATTCAACTACTGTCATGCATGACTTGCACATTACCTCACTCGACAAAACACCATGATCTACTAAAACGTCCAAGTAACACCCGCCATATAGAAGACTGTCACGCACAGAAGCACTCGTACTTGCACCCTACAATCTTAAATCACAAGCCTTCGCACGGTCGGATTCGGACGTCACAACTCACAAACCGCACTGTATTGCATCCAAACAGCAAATAAACGCAGTTCATGTCTGCGCCGACAGCATTACATGGCTACTCAACATGGCGTCCGACGTAAACACAGCGACCAAACTCCTTGTATTTTATCTATTTTATTTAGTACAATCTATTTATTTTACCATTACGCACTCCTCAATATTAAAAAGGTAAGCTGTGCAGAACCCATTTAATATTACTTTTGAGGGTCTACTATATTTCCTTAACAAAAGCTGCTATTCTATATAATTACCGCATAATACGTTAATGCCGCTAGTAAATTTGTGATCTATGTAATTAGTAGAGTCAAAATATACTACTTTTCGGGATTTTTTTTCCTTTTCGGAAAAGCCGCTATTCTTTACATTTACCCACACGCCTACAGTTCACGGCGACTAACTTTATGGTAACATGCTGCATTACCCTCCTACTTGGCTTACCCCCCCTCTCTCCTCCCCTGTGGCCTCACCAGTGCTTACCTCACCATTTCAGTTTACTTCTGTTACCTTGTCCCTCTCTGGTTGCTATTTAAGCACTTCCTGCTCAGCCCTGACCCTCTCCATACAGTCAGCTGCTTCCCTACCTCCAAGGATCCTCTTTCCTTACTCTGTCAGGTGTACCTGGTCCCTTCCTACACTTTCCCAGCCTACCCATTTCCTACTATCTACAAATGTAGCCCCCCAAATCCCTAAATACTCGCTCATAAACCTCACTCGCTGCAACTGCCTTTCTGTAAGTTATTCCCTTTCTAACCAGCATGCCACTAACTACTGTCCTAGCTCTTGTGAACTTCTCCTGTACTTTACTTAGTAACACCCTGTGGTCCCTATCTACCTCTCGCCCCACCTCCTTTCNCTCATAAACCTGACTCGCTGCCATTGCATTTCTGTAAGTTATTCCCTTTCTAACCAGCACGCCACTAACTACTGTCCTAGCTCTTAGGAACTTGCCCTGCACTTTACTTAGTAACCCCCTGAGGACCCTCTCTACCTCTTGTCCCCACCTCCTTTCTAGCCAGGTAATATACCTCTGGATGAATTAAAACCACCTTTGCCACCCTGCTACCGCTCATATTGTTAACTCTTTCCTCCAAATCCCTGATGGTTGCACCATCAAATGCTGCTTTATGTATTTCCCTCAACTGCACCCCCTTTACAATCGAGCTGCCTAGGAAAACCACCTCTGGTTCATTTCCTACAACTTCATCCTGCTGTGAGTCCCTTCCACCCACCTGCCTCCCCTTGTCTACTTCACCTCTTACCTGATCCTTGCACCACCGTAGTTTCCTTCCCTTTGACCAGCCCTCAGCTAAAAGCCTCAAAATACTGCTTCCTGCCTTCCACCATCTATCGTTGTTTGCATCCTGCTGTCTACTATTTCCCGCTCCTGTATCTCTATTTGATTCCTAATGTCACCTTTCTACTGTCTCCAGTTTCTCTATCCTCCTCAATCTCTGCCTCCCTACTCCTCTGCTTTTCCTCCTGCAGTTCCTTCTGTAGACCAAGTTTGAATTTTGCCTAACTCATCCTTTATGCCTTCCAACTTCTCCTCTAACTTCTCTACCCTTATTGATAAGTTATACTAACCCATCTCGTTCCTGACCTTTTCCTCCACCCTCTCAATCCTGTGCATCATTTCCCTCTCTTTCCTGCTCATCAACTCTACCATCTCCCTTCTCCTCTTCAACCTCTACCGTCCTTGTCACTGGGACACCCTCTAAAAGGTTCCCCATCAGCATTTCCCTAATCCAGTTTCCACACTCCCCACCTGTTTGCGTTTCCTTTTCTACTGTTCCGACACTCATGATGAAGTTCCCCCTCTGTGTCTCCTCTACAATCGGCATGATACCAGCCGCCGCACTGTCACACTGTACCCCACCGTCATTCCCCCTCCACACCTTCCCACATCCCTTGCACTTGCACCGCTCTTCAATTTATTTATGACCCCCGTGCCAGTAATAAACAAATATTTTACCTAACTAATAAGCTAACGTCACTTTTAAAAACCTTACGTGTACTCAATTATATAAAATTTACTAGTAGCAAATAACGATTTTTCTCTCGTAATATAAACAATTAAACATCAAGCGATAAAATATGTTATTACTTGTGTTGGTTACTACCATACCCCACAATTTTTTTCGAGTAAAAACAAAATAAACACATAATGAATTATACATTAGCAACAATATCACCAACGACAACAATGTAACAGTTACGTACCTGGTTCCGTATCTCGTTCTGTGAGATCAAACCTGGCATTTTCCAATTTCACCCCAATGGGGAGGCGAAATTCCAACCACACATCAGGGGTTATAGGCACAACCTGCCCAACAACAACATTTAAACGAAGCTTCAAGTGTACGACTGTACGATACGACAAAACGCCTTTATTTTTGGCCTTCAGAAGATTCAAATAGTTAGCCATGACAATATTTAAATATGAAAATTATTAGATTGCTTATTAGTTAACCTCCAGCCAATGAATACTTCTGTCTTATGTATTTAAGAGCTCTACTTGCTCTGTGTAAGACCTGTACCTGAAAAGGAGAGATGTTTGTTAATTTATTTTGTATTCTCCGTGCGTCTCCGTGTTTGATAAATGTACTGGTACATATTAGACAGATTTTCAAGTTTGTTAAATACGTCATTTATTTTTAAAACTTTATTAATTGATCTGTTTTTACGTAAATGTGTAGTATTTGTCTGTTAAATATACCAATTTGAAAAATTCGCGAAAGCATGAGTTTCGTTTTTGGTTGTTGAGGTAGGTTATATGATACTCCAAATCGTATCTACATTTTCCAAGCAAATTGTTATACGGTTATGACTATTAAACTGTTGAGAGCCAGTTACTGGTAATCTAACGTTACCTGAGCGTACGGGGATAATGATGCGGACGTCGTCTGGCGACTATGTTAAGAAAAGTCATAATATTACACAATATTCATATTTCGAATTGAATGGGCGCCAACTCTCTGGGTGAGCATTAAGTCACAGTTCTCAGCATCGTGGGCCGAACGACCACGTGGCTGTATCCCCTGACACACACGGTACAAATCTACAGGAAAACGTCATAAATAGCCGGGGTATTCAGGCGCCCCAGTACGCCTTAGTATTACCTTTTTACCTTATAAATGAGGGCTCTCTCCTAGAGGCGTCGATGGCTTCCTGGATAGGGTGAGTGCTGAAAATACAACACTAAATAAGAACTCAGAAGTTTCAGTTAACTTAAGTAAATTGTATTGCTGAATAGTGTACACCGTTACATGTCTACAGTGCAAATTTAAACGGACCTGACTCACAAGGCCTGCCAGCGGCCGTTACTGTAAAAAAATAAAAGGCCAAGAATGGTGCAAAAACTTACAATAGTAATCAAACCTCCGGGGTCGGTAAATTGAACTGATGAAGGGGTGCTGCGAACACAGGGAAGACTGTTGGTAAACTCAATAAAAGTTCCAGTAAATTATGTTAACCTATTGAAGTTATGTGTTCAGAACAAAGTGACTGGTACCACCCCTGCGTGGTCTGGCACGGCCAGTGTGAAATACATGAATTTTCAAATAAACATAATTAAACACTAAAATGCTTATAGCGCCGTCTTTGAGCATCCACATGCCTGGTGTGTCTTTCTTTTGTTCTAAATTATTTGATTTTAAATTGCCTTATAATTAATGTGTGCTGAGTCCATCGTTGAGCACCCATTGGAGCCCAGTCGGTGAGAGGTGGAATGAAGTTGCACAGCATTACTCTGAACTCTCCTTATCATTTGAAATAAGCAGTGTATGTCTGACCAATTGTTGCATTTGATAAAAGCTTGTGTAAATTGTTAATATTGGATGATGACATATCATTATATATATAAAATAGTGTTGAGTATCTTTTGTACCAACAAGTTGCATTTTATTAAAGTGTATATTGTTGTTGTTTTTTACAGACATGCTGCATTTGATTACAATTGATTTTCAAGTACACTACTGTGGGTTCTGGTAATCAGTATTATTTTCAGGATTCCACTTCCAGGGTTAGACATATTTTGTTATTAGCCCTAAAAATATACTTTATGTAGGGTTATGTATCGAGCAAAGAATAATTCGCCTTTTGATGTTCACTGTACAAACCACTTCAGTAAAGCCCCTATTCTCAATAATTACCAAAGCTGCTTTCTCGGTTTTTAACTGGTATTTGTAAATAATTTACAATTTGTATTAAGTCTGTTTATCACGAGCCACGTGGTCAGTTACCAATTAAATGCAGAAAATTTGAACTGGGTGACATCAAATGGCAACAGCGAATCTTTATGTTTAAAATGCGTGCGGAAACTAACTAACACAAACCCTTTTTGTGCGAATAAGTGTGTGTGTAAAGAAGGAGCAAATGCGCGACGACTCGCGGAAAACATTAAAGCGAGCAACAGTGAACTGATAAGAAAAGCCGTTATCAGCACCACAAACGGTAAAGAAGCATGGTTATGTGTCGAGTGTAACCGACCGCGGGTTTTCGGGAATAACTTGAGCTGCAACAGGCA
This sequence comes from Clitarchus hookeri, assembly GCA_002778355.1. NCBI lineage: Eukaryota > Metazoa > Arthropoda > Insecta > Phasmatodea > Phasmatidae > Clitarchus > Clitarchus hookeri. Next base: position 47,639 of record NQII01007032.1, on the reverse strand, counting down.
TGCGTGCCAGTGCGGACTAGGACAGCCACGAGGGACAGTTTACCAGTCCGAAACAACTGGACAAAGTGTAGAGGCGACCATAGTTGACATTTTTCGTGACCGAAGGTGCGCGAAACAAATAATCTGTGCAGGGGTAGGTGAAGGTACAATACCTTGCCAAGTGTGTCGCCGAAGTTACCACACTGTGTGCTTAACGGAAACCGAACGCGCGACCGTGGACAGTCATGGTAAGATTCGGTGCGACGAGTGTTTGCGGACCTCTGATCTGGACCATGTTAACACCGCGGTACATTTCGGGCGCGAACGGTGGGCCCACGTACCCCGGGCGACAACACCATTCTCAGTCACTGAAGACCATGTGCGNAGTGTTTGCGGACCACTGATCTGGACCATGTTAACACCACGGGACATTTCGGGCGCGAACGGTGGGCCCGCGTACCTCGGGCGGCAACACCATTCGCAGTCACTGAAGACCATGNAGCCGGAGAGATGGGCACGACACCAGCCCGCTTCCAGTCGCTGCCAACCTTCGCTGGACACATCATGGAGGACCCACAGGCATTCCTGAGCGACATCACAGGACGACTAACCAAGTACTGTGTCAGTGAGGTGGAGTGGCCTAACTGCGTTGGAGGACAGCTATCTGGGGAGGCACGANGGGCACTCTTCAAGCATGGAGGGAGCAGCAGCGCCATGGGGAAGCCCATTGGCGCCACTCACCACATCTGGCTTCGTGTGGCCCCTACAACACCAGGAGGCCAGAGCAACCCCAGCAGTGATGGCACCAGCCGGAGAGACGGGCACGACACCAGCCCGCTTCCAGTCGCTGCCAACCTTCGCTGGACACCTCATGGAGGACCCGCAGGCGTTCCTGAGCGACATCACAGGACGACTAACCAGGTACTGTGTCAGTGAGGTGGAGTGGCCTAACTGCGTTGGAGGACAGCTATCTGGGGAGGCACGTACGTGGTGGCGGGCCATTAATCACTACAACATTCCATGGTCCGATTTTCAAAGTGCCTTTCTGAGACAGTTTAACTCAGCGTATCACTCATTACAGGCTCAGAGCCGTGCAGTGTTGGAACCGCAGGGGGAGTGTGAGACGCTAACAACATTCACAACGCGGAAGGTTAACCTCCTCAAACATTTTCACGCAAACATGCGGGACCCAGGCATTTTAGAGGTGGTTGCCTCAACGGTGAGGCTCGAATTTAAGTTAGCCCTAGCCCCACTCATTCATACAGACATGGAACAGTTCATGAGGTCCATGACCTTACTGGATCAGGCCAGAGTGAATAAAGTGTACCATAGGGGAAGGGAGGGGTCACAACAACAACAACCCCGGGATCACAGTGCGTGGAGGGGGAGTTCGCAGCCATCAGCTGGACTTGGCAAAGGGGAAGTGTACCAGACTGAACAGCAGGACAGGGGGAAGAGACAGACTGCTAACCCCATATTAGCCCGTACAAACATGTTAGTTAGGAGGGAAGGCCTCCCTTCTCCATGCTGGTACTGCCAAGGTCAGCAGTACCACTGGCACAACGAGTGCCCTAACCTAGGAAACCGGAAGCAAATAAACAATGACAGCAAGACACAAGCGGGAAACTAGCTGGCGGAGTAGGCGAGCCAGACGTTCACCACCCCAGGCCAAAACATGAACCACCACAGAAAGCAAGTCAACCCAAAACTGTAACAAAACCCACTCCACAACAAATCGTGCTACAGCAGATAACCAGGGGCAATCACAGGATGATCCGGATACCGATCACCCTCAATAACATCCAGTGTCTTGCACTAGTAGACACAGCAGCGTCACACAATTTCGTGAGAGCCGGGTTCATGAGTGAGGATGCAATAAGGCCGGCAACGCACACCGTACATCTGGCCACACATCAACATACAGGGCAGACCCTCGGAGAAGTGACCATCACGGTCCGAATTAGGGACGTAGAGACCACCACTACAGCCCTAGTGTCTGCAGACCTGCGGGGAGACGCCATACTGCCCATACCCTGGCTCACCGAACAGAACACCATCGTAGAGCCAGCGGCCCGCAGGATCCATTTTGGACAGAAGGAACGTTCGCCCCATGAATCTAATAACTCAGAGCGCACCCCCACCATACATCAGTGTGAAGGATGCACTACACACACTAGGAAAGGCAAAGGTGATAACATCATTGGACTTGCACAGCGGCTACTGGCAAGTCCCAATCAAGCCGGGAGATCGCCACNGAAGGCAAAGGTGATAACATCATTGGACTTGCACAGCGGCTACTGGCAAGTCCCAATCAAGCCGGGAGATCGCCACAAAACAGCATTCACCGCCCCTGATGGGAGACGCTTCCAGTTCTGTGCCATGCCTTTCGGGCTAAAGTGTGCACCAGCCACTTTCCAGACCATGATGGTACAAGTACTCGATGGATATGTAGGGGATTTTACCCTTGCGTACCTGGACGATGTCATCATCTGGTCCGAGAGCTGGGAAGAGCACATCAAACATCTGTCGTTGGTACTGGAGCGCCTAGCGATCAACAAGCTAACTTGTGCGAACCGGAAGTGCCACATAGGGAAGCCCAGCATCCAATTCCTTGGGCACCTAGTGGACGTAAACGGCAGTAGACCTACGCCAGAACAGCTTTCCCTTATTGACCAGCATGAGGCACCCAGAACCCGCAAGCAGCTCAGGAAGTTCTTCGGGTTGGTGAACTGGCTGAGGGAAAACATCAGGGACTTCGCAACAATAACAGCGCCCCTAACCGACATGCTGTCCCCGAACCGCAAGTTCCAGTGGAACAGCGAGCACGAAAACTGCTTCCAGGAGCTGAAGAGGAGGTTCCGACAGTGCACAACCCTAGCACGTCACGACCCCAGTAGGCACCTATATCTCCAAACAGATGCCAGCGAGAAGGGCCTCGGCGCCGTACTGTTCCAATTGGGCGACAACAATGAGCGCCAGATCATTGAGTATGGTAGTGCCAAGTTTGGGCCGACTGAGGGTCGTTACGATGTGAACGAGAGGGAATGTTTGGCAGTGGTTTGGGTGGTGAAGCGTTATAGGGCTTACCTCGAGTACCAGCGCTTCACCCTACGAACAGACAACAGGTGCCTTCTCTGGCTTCATTCCATGAAGGAAGCCAGGAGCAAACTCGCCCGGTGGGCATTGTTGTTGCAGTCATACGACTTTGTTGTGCAACATGTCCTCGGAGCAGAGAACCAACTGGCGGATGAACTGTCCAGGACACCAGGCACTGAAGTAGCCGTCGACAGGGATGAGTGGGACGACTTGATACCCCCTACTGTCAACCACGCAACATGCAATGAGCAGGTAACCTGCAATGCTATGGAGACGACACCAAACCCTGAACCCAGGCTCGACGAACTAAAGGCCTTAGTGATCGA
>NQII01007032.1:0-39151 GCA_002778355.1 Clitarchus hookeri | reverse complement strand
GGTCAGCGGTGCATCTACTTACAACGTTCAATATGCGGTACACGTAAATTGTCATGTTTAGTTAGCTTAAATTTTTCATTGCGTGTATAACCATTTTACTGTGTATATATACAACTTTAGATGTTACACATTAAATTTTTTATGCAAATACATGTTTAAATATGCATTTTTGTTAACTATTGTAGATCATTTACAAAACTAAAAAAAACATTGCTTTACTCAGCTATAGAGGAAAAATATGACACTGTATTATTCTAAGGAGTTTTTCCTTTCTTTCCTTAATCCCTTGAACTGGCTTCAAGCATAATTTTTTTCTGTCCTCTCTTTGCAGCCCTTACATAAACTACTCCAGATGCGTTTCTTCATGCTCTCAGAAGTTTCCCTACATCATTGTTTTGCTGTAAAAATAGCACATCACGATATCTCCCAATTTAACCGTACCTTTGTGAGAAAACTGTTTTATCTTTTCATTGTTTACTTTTTACAGCATTTGAAAATAAATGTGATGTATAGAGACCCTGAAATTTCATGGATTTATTTGGCAGCAAGCTAGACTCCACACAGTCTTTTGTATATTAGCATCTGTTAGTTGTTAATTAAATAATGCCCTAGTTTTATCGCAAACCAGAGAGAACTGTATTCGGTCCTGGTTTTCTTGCAGGTCAGTTATTGGTTCAAATTCGTCCAGGGCGTGTCTTATAAACTGTGATCCGATTGAGACAGACAGTCAAATGTACACGTGTTTGAAGTCTTAGCGTGTTCTCAAATGAAATGGTGAAATTTTCAGGTCTCTTATTGATGCATGGTCACAACCCTCAACTGTCGTAACTTGACCGAGCCACAATGTAGCATCATGTCGTGCACTCAATCAGTGCCCACCCTTGTGGGAACTAAGTGCTTAAGTATTGCCCCATGTCTGCTTACACACCTCATGATTTTAATTAAAAATGTGTTGTGAAGTACCTAGAAATTTGCTAATACTCTTTACCACCCATAAACATTTATGGATAAAACGAATTTTAATAAATTTGAAAATAACTGAAAAGTCAAAAATACCCCAAATCAACTTTAACTTCTTTGTTACTACAAATTTAAAACTGTTAAGGGAATTTTGAGAACTTGCAAGTTGCACATTTTTCCGGTCTCNAACTTCTTTGTTACTACAAATTTAAAACTGTTAAGGGAATTTTGAGAACTTGCAAGTTGCACATTTTTCCGGTCTCCAGCTATGACTTAACATACAGTTACACATGTCTGCTTTGCATAACTTCCACTGCCTCGTCCTGCTAGAGCGTGCGAATGACAAGTGTGTCAAGGGCATCTCTAGTAACCCCGAAGTGTGCAGAGATTTACAAAGAGCAACTCCAGCAATAATGGACCATGGGAAGAGAGCTCAAAAGTGCCTATAAACACACCAACTGACGATGAAGAGGCTGAAGGGTTCAAGGCAAATGAGCGACCTCAGAAAGCAGTTACTCCTGCAAGAGGTCGACGTTGCTCCTATAGGCCAGTGCGAGCTCCGAATTGACTGGACTTGTAACTCAAGAGGGTTTATTAGGACACATAGGTAGTTAGAAATGAAGGAGGGAGGGGGGTGCAGTTATGTATAGATATGTATTGTTACCGCCAGTCGTGGGGCTGCAAGATGGTAGGTTGTGCTGACGTGTTGGGTGTGACTTATGATTGTTCTCGCAGAATAACTCCAGATACAGAATACAATGAGACAATAGAGAGGTTGAATGTGTGTAAATTTCGCTCACTGAGAATAACANTGCGCTCACTCAGAATAACAAGAGTAACAGTGGAGATAGGTATTTTAATGTTGTACAAACACAATAGCTGTGTGAATATGTAGGGCAATACGAATAAATTTAAAAATCAAATTAAGTTTATTTATCTTTATTATGACCTCCATCCATCACGAACTTGGATACGCCTCTGGCGTCTATTAGGAATACTAATTAACTTGTGGATGATAAAAAGTGTGTCAAACTGTAATTTAGGAGGAAAAAAAACAGGTGAAGTCTGTGATAAATGCACATATACATACACACACAAAAAAAAAAACAATTTTTCAATGGAAATGGTACCCAAAATATATTTTGTAAACATATCAGACCCAAATTTGTTTAGTGTTCACACCACATAGAAACACAGTAATATTTTGACTTTCATATATTTTTATTCAACAATAAATTGAGGCACAGTATGTTATCAATTATAGTATCTTAAACATGAACAAGTGATAAACGAAAAATAAGAAGTAAAATCTGCATATATATATATATATATATTTTTTAAAACACAATTTCAACAGTAAGCGGACAACATAACCGCAAAAATTACCATATTAAGGTGCAAGCAACAGCCTAATATATTTCAGATACTGCACCCTGGAGTTGACTTGAATTATGCAATCACTTGATCAAAACAAGAGTTCTTGTGTCAAATTCCACTACAAGCCTACTAGTTTCATTCCATCGTAAGAAAAGTTGGCATATCAAGAGTAACGTGCTGTCGCAAATGGAAAGTGCCACTGTGCATCTGCGACTCCTGAACTACCAGAACTTAGGAACTTAAGTGCTACACATATAGAACTTGTTTGTGCTTAACGCAAACATAATAAAAACAAGAACACATTTTCAGTCTTCAACACTATCAGTCTTTTAGAGCTCCTTGCAATCAGGCATTTTAAATTACCTGTAACCATAAATTTTTTTCAAGGTGTTGATTGGCAGCCTGAAATTTTTTTAATTACCACATGTAAACATTAGCATTGTTTACTAGAGGCAAGGTTATATGATACTGGTAAACCTACCTGGGGGAGGGGGATGGGGGGAATTAATGCTAGGTATTGAAAGACACAATACTGAAGTCCAAGCCATACATAGTTAGTATTATATGTACAATATTACTAATAATTATCATAAAGAATACTCCTTTAGCTTAAAATATTAATTAAATTTAAGTTAACATATTAGTATCCGTTTTGACTTTCTGGTTCAAAGTATGAATAAGAATTTCTATCATAATTGATTTAGGTGAAAAAGGGTATTGGTGCAACCCAAATTCTTGTAGTTAGGCAAACGAGAAAGGCAGTGCCTTATTCTGTGCCATTGTCACGTAAAAAAAATTATGCAGTAAAACCTCTATACAAGTAATTTGATAGAGCTATTAAAAATAAACTATGGATTTGGACAAATAGTACACATCAACTTATACATAGATTTTGAACTATAAAAAGTTTAAATTCATGTTAGGTACACCAAAAGCCCAATATTATTATATAAAGTGACAGAATGCACAAGTACTTGCAGGGCGGTACTCTTGGGTACACACACAAACAAAATTCAGATGAACACATTTTCCACGCTTCGTCAGTGGGTGAGTGGTGGTAGGCAAACAGTGAACCTAGCGGCCAGGAGGTGAACTACGGTGAGGCGGGAAATTCAAAATGTGGCAGAGGAGTCAGCAAAGAGATTTGGACGGCTCTTAATAGCGAGGTCTTGAGTGACAATGAGGGTTATTGAGGTGAGTACGGAGCAGCACCGGACTGAAAGGGCAGGGGAAACAGGAGCTCCCTGAGAAAACCCTCCGGCTAGCAGCATCGTCCGGCACGATTCCCACATAAGGTTAACCGCTCTGCCACCGCGGCCTCTACACTGGATAAGACGAGTCGGACTGGTTAGTCTGCTATTGAAGGAGGTGGATGACTGGTGTGTATATAGAACATGAGCTATGTAGCAATATCCCACGTCGTAGCTCATGTGCTATACACCAGTCTTCAACCTCCTTCAATAGTAGACTAACCAATCAGACTTATCTTAACCAGGGCAGCTACAATTGTGCGACAGGAAATCTTATCTACCAGCTACAGTGTGTTCACTGCAATTCAGAGTGCATTGGTCTCGCACAAACTCTCTCGACAGAGAATGAATGGCCGTAGAGTGGACACCAAACAAGCCATAGCTGCGGTGAACGTAAACTTACAGGAGAAGCCAGTTGCAGGACATTCCGCATCCCACAACCAGAACTTTCGACTCCTGTTTGTTACACAATCAAAGAGGTGAGGGCCCTGCGTCCTTCTAATAATAGTGCAGAAATGCGACGCTGGGAACTGGCCCACCAATACATCACCAAATCCATACACCTAGCTTAAACATAAGATGATCCCTATACCACAGTATAAATTTCTAGCCTCACCCTAGTTAGTTTCCTGGCCGTAAGGTTCATTGTTTGCCAACCGCCGCTCAGCAGACTGCAGTGTGCAACCGTTCGCCACCTGATGAAGCTGGCCTAGCCAGCAAAACGTCGTGTGACCGCGCATCTGCGTGGAAAATGTGTATGTCCGACTTTTGTTTGCGTGTGTGTATCCAAGAGTTCCGCCCTGTGAGTACTTGTGCATAATGTCTAGGTACTCTTTATAACATAATCAGTAGCCCAGTGGCCTATTCCTGTCATAAAAGCCTAATATAACATGGTTGAGTAGGCTGCAGTTTCAGGTGACACGACATGGAAAAATAAGACAAATTAGTCAAAAATGTTTTCAGTTTCCATGGCGCCCTTAATTCTTCCCTTGCTCTCTGTGGAAGTAAACATTTGGTTGGCCGAGAGGGTGAGTAGAAGTCAAAAACTTTGAAAGATTTTTTTTATGAGCTGAAAATGTCGCTTTGAATTCTCACTTTCTGTCTGTCTCCTTCATGACCTTCCACCTCTAGTGGCAACCAATAATTTTTTTCAGTTTAACATGCTTTTCCAACAGCGACATATGACTCTCCCTGTTTCAATAACAGAAGCATGCCGGGGACAAAACCCACACACTTTGTGACCTGGAAATAGCGGAAACTGATCTACTCTTTCCCTGATGTGATACAGTAGAACCCTGTTATAACATCTTTTCAAGAGATCAGTATACTAAAATGTTTTATTCAAATAAACATTTTAAGCAGGAAGTAATATTAATTCTGTAGGAACACATCAAACAAAACAGAATTCTAACGCAATAATTTTTTTTGGCGGTGTACAGTGGGACGGTGCAGTGTGTGCGACACACAGCGGTGGTGCAACCGCTCGCCGCCTGATGAAGCTGGCTTAGCCGGCAACACGCATCCGCGTGGAGAATGTGTTAGTCTGACTTTTGTTTTTGTGTATTTATTCACGAGTACTGTCCTGTGAGTGCTTCTCNCCGTCCTGTAAGTGCTTCTCCATTCTGTCTACTTTTTATAATGTAATCAGTAGCCTAGCAGCCTATTTCCGCAATACCTCATAATAATTTTTCTGTGTAAACGGCCAGTCGATAATTGTTTAAATATGTATAGGCCTATATCTTGAGAAAAATAAAACATATCGCATTGCAAGCATAAAATATAGAAATAAGCACCTTAAAAATAAAATCATTAATAAAAAAAACAGTCAATTTTTTTTCCCTTGTTTTTTGCTGCCAGCTCTAAGTTGTTAGTTGTTTGCACATAACACTCATAATTTATTTAGCTTCACTAGTTTCGATTTACCACAAACTCACAGTTCTGAGGGTTCGAGAGGTCTGAAGATTAAGTTAAAAGAAAAACCATTTTATTCCTGTCAAGTTCCTCATCATCTCAATCACGTGACGCAAAATTATCAGTGATTGAGTTCCATTGACCATAGCATATGTAACTAATGCACGTATTCATGTGAACACGCACAACTAAGTGCATACTGGAAGCTTGCTCACTCATCTGCTGTTGCTCATTATCATAGTCATTTTCAAGACCACCGCCTCTAAAATCTGAGTACATAATAACATTCTGAGTGTAAACCATCTACTTCTATCAGTTTGAAGGCTACTGCTACTTTAATAGCATGTGCAATATTTCACCGAAGAGAAAAATTGCATTTAAGTATTTGCCAGGAACTGAACAAATACTGATGTTATAGGCAGGAAATGAAACCATTAAGCCTTATGGAGAAATGGCAGGACCACGAGATAATAGTGTTATGTGTAGCTTCGTTATAACAGGGCTCTACTGTCTATGGGTGTCTAAGGGATGGTGGCGGGGAAAGAATGACGCATCTTCCCATGTTTACAGGCATTGTGTTGGTACTTTGTGTTCCAATCCGAGGTAACCAGCAGATTACTGGCTATATGCGACATTAGTGACAGCTGAAGTGATGTGCCACTCAAATGACCACGGGGGTTGAGTGTAAAGACTCCCACTGGTATGCTTAAAACTGATGGATCCGGATAAATGAGAGTGGACTGTGTCACCCTTTCGACATCGCTCTGAAGGGATGTTTCTTGGCACAGTGCAAAACAAACATTGGATAACAGGAAAATGATGGGAGCAGGAACGATGCGTTGAGGTTCTACCGTATAGGATGTGTGTGTGTGTTCACCACATTAAAAAACATACATAATTTATANTATAGGATGTGTGTGTGTGTTCACCACATTAAAAAACATACATAATTTATAACAGTTAAGTCAAGAACCTAATTTAAGTTAAAACACAAAAACTTACTTTAATCATGCGCAAACATTATGTAATGTTTGANATAAGGTTTTCCTGCTTATAGTGTCACTTTCTTGTGGACCCCTGAAGAACCTTATAAGAGGGTTCCACTGTACCTCATAATAATTTTTCTGTGTAAACGGCCAGTCAATAATTGTTTAAATATGTATAGGCCTATATATTGAGAAAAATAAAACATATCGCATTGCAAGCATAAAATATAGAAATGAGCACCTTAAAAATATAATCATTAATAAAAAAAACAGTCAATTTTTTTCCCCTTGTTTTTTGCTGCCAGCTCTAAATTGTTAGTTGTTTGCACATAACACTCATAATTTATTTAGCTTCACTAGTTTCGATTTACCACAAACTCACAGTTCTGAGGGTTCGAGAGGTCTGAAGATTAAGTTAAAAAAAAACCATTTTATTCCTGTCAAGTTCCTCATCATCTCAATCACGTGACGCAAAATTATCAGTGATTGAATTCTATTGACCATAGCATATGTAACTAAAGCACGTATTCATATGAACACGCACAATTAAATGCATACTGGAAGCTTGCTCACTCATCTGCTGTTGCTCATTATCATAGTCATTTTCAAGACCACCGCCTCTAAAATCTGAGTACATAATAATATTCCAAGTGTAAACAATCTGTTTCTATCAGTTTGAAGGCCACTGCTACTTTAATAGCATGTGCAATATTTCACCGAAGAGAAAAATTGCATTTAAGTATTTGCCAGGAACTGAACAAATACGAAAAATATTAACGCTGTTATAGGCAGGAAATGAAACCATTAAGCCTTATGGAGAAATGGCAGGACCACGAGATAATAGTGTTATGTGTAGCTTCGTTATAACAGGGCTCTACTGTCTATGGGTGTCTAAGGGATGGTGGCGGGGAAAGAATGACGCATCTTCCCATGTTTACAGGCATTGTGTTGGTACTTTGTGTTCCAATCCGAGGTAACCAGCAGATTACTGGCTATATGCGACATTAGTGACAGCTGAAGTGATGTGCCACTCAAATGACCACGGGGGTTGAGTGTAAAGACTCCCACTGGTATGCTTAAAACTGATGGATCCGGATAAATGAGAGTGGACTGTGTCACCCTTTCGACATCGCTCTGAAGGGATGTTTCTTGGCACAGTGCAAAACAAACATTGGATAACAGGAAAATGATGGGAGCAGGAACGATGCGTTGAGGTTCTACCGTGTAGGATGTGTGTGTGTGTTCACCACATTAAAAAACATACATAATTTATAACACTTAAGTCAAGAACCTAATTTAAGTTAAAACACAAAAACTTACTTTAATCATGCGCAAACATTATGTAATGTTTGANGTTAAGTCAAGAACCTAATTTAAGTTAAAACACAAAAACTTACTTTAATCATGCGCAAACATTATGTAATGTTTGACCATTCCCTAATTCTATTCTTAACACTTGTGTTACGGTAACTCACAAAACACTACACGAGGATACACGCTAGTGACTGGCATCTACTGCCATTTTCCACACTGACTGTATCCAGTCTACTCTAAATCTTTATCTGAACAAACATTACTACGATAATCAATACAGCAATGTGGAAATGTGATGCAATCAAGCATTGATACCAAATACAGAAGTCATGAACACAACCTCAGCAAGGTTGTGGAGGCGAGTAGTCTATCCGGGCAACCAATGTGTAGCAGTGCCTGCTGCGACGTTTGATGTGTGCGTGTAGGCAGGCAAGCCATAACAAGCGAGGCCGCCGACATGCACTGACGATGTGCACGATGCAGGTAAGTGGCGTATCAAACGCTAGGGTTGTGCAAATATTTGGTATACTGAAACAAAAATTGAAAATGAGAACTGTCATTTTTGTTTCTGTAAGAAATTTGGTTGCCAAAAGTTGTAATGAAACGAAAATCCTCGATTTGGGTGAATATCCAGATGTTAAATGAAAGTTCATTTAGTGAACCAGCAAAGAAAATTTTGTCTGTAAATAATTTTGTTTGTTTTCATTATTTTATAGCTAAAATAACTTCATAAAAAAAGAAATTTCTACATTGGAAAGAACCCCTGTGGTAAATACTCCATATCCTACATTTTTTTGGTTTGATTTCGCAATGAATTTGTTGTATTGAGCAATTTGCTAAAAAAAATTTTGTTACACTTTCATTATAACTGAGTTCTTATAATATTTATTTTTCATTTCAGTTTTGCAATAGTTTATAAAATATTCTTTGTTTTCATTTTGTGTAAAAAAAAAAAGTTGCGTTTGCACAATTGCCTTTGGGCCTGTTGTGGCTTAAGTAGTGTTTTGGATTCAATGGGACCACCTGCTCTCCGCACAACACATGCGGGTTGACCTATCGGTCCACGCAAATAAAATCTCGCAGTTGAAAAACTAGTTGTAAGCTGTAAGTTGTTTAAAATGACTCTCAACACCCTTTCAACTTCTAAACCTTGCGCACTGTTGGAACATGCTTGCTTCTTAACACAGGTAAAAAGGACCNAACACCCTTTCAACTTCTAAACCTTGCGCACTGTTGGAACATGCTTGCTTCTTAACACAGGTAAAAAGGACCACAGCTAGGTATAGCACTGTGTGCTTATGTCGTTCATGGGTGTCAATAAACAAATTTTTGCTTACAGAAGACTGGTTTACTGGTAACAGGGTGTTGCTCGAGGAAAACCAAGCACGCTAGATGTTGATAAGGCATGTACAAGTCTTGNTAAAAAAATTTTGTTACACTTTCATTATAACTGAGTTCTTATAATATTTATTTTTCATTTCAGTTTTGCAATGGTTTATAAAATATTCTTTGTTTTCATTTTGTGTAAAAAAAAGAGTTGCGTTTGCACAAATGCCTTCGGACCTGTTGTGGCTTACGTGGTGTTTTGGATTCAATGGGACCACCTGCTCTCCGTACATCACATGCGGGTTGACCTATCAGTCCACGCAAATAAAATCTCGCAGTCGAAAAACTAGTTGTAAGCTGTAAGTTGTTTAAAATGACTCAACACCCTTTCAACTTCTAAACCTTGCGCACTGTTGGAACATGCTTGCTTCTTAACACAGGTAAAAAGGACCACAGTTAGGTACAGCACTGTGTGCTTATGTCGTTCATGAGTGTCAATAAACAAATTTTTGCTTACAGAAGATTGGTTTACTGGTAACAGGGTGTTGCTCGAGGAAAACCAAGCACGCTAGATGTTGATAAGGCATGTACAAGTCTTGTTGGGGCATGCTGGTTCGAGCGAACCACCACAAGTGTGAACCAGGGTAAAAAAANGTTGGGGCATGCTGGTTCGAGCGAACCACCACAAGTGTGAACCAGGGTAAAAAAAAGGAACCCATGGAGGTTTCTGGCTCGAACTGAGAGAGCAGGAGGCAGCTAAGTTGTCTTGGAGCCAAGGTCCGGGCTGCTGCTGCCGCTCGACGACGCGCTGCAGGAGTATTCGTTACCCAGCATCTCCAGTTTGAGGTACTGGTGGCTGGCAGACGCCTCCAGCAGGCTGTCCAGCCGTTGCCTGAGCTCGGTGAAGGTCGGCCGCTCCCAGGCTTTGACGTTCCAGCAGTCGATCATTATCTGGTACCTGCGCACATCGCCACTCATCACCAGCTGCTTTCCAGTTACGTCAGTTTTTGAAAGAAAAAAAAACTGCCCATAATGTAAACAATGACTTCAGTACTTAGCGTAAGGTAGGTAGGGCCTAATGTCTCGTTGACAGCGATGTCATTACAGATGGAGCAAGCTGCTCAGAGAAGCGGGAGTGGAGAAGGACTTGGACGTGGCCATGAACGATTGCGGGAAACCATGGAAGGCCAGTCCGAAGATTTACCACTGTGCCATCTCACTGAGTCGTAGCGTAGGTTGAGAGCAACAGGAGATATGTGTCTCATTGTGTTGAAGTCTATTGTTCACCTTTGTGTCCACTGGTGACAATTTGTGTGGCAGTAGGCCACTGGACTCATGTTCCTAAAAATTATTATAACGTGTCTTTTGAGGGACACGTGAATATTCATTATTATCCTGATGCAGTGTGATAATTATGCATGTTGAAGAATTTAGGCTAGACAGAAAGCAGTTACTAAGGACGGTAATCCAGAACATTTTTATAAGGGTTTTGGTACAGTTTAGGCCATGTCTAGACCTTATCAGTATTCCAGAATGTTATAATGTCAGCTAAGGCCTTACTTGAGCCACGGCCGAAGCCGTAATCTTAGGGCACCGATTTTGGTAATTTATCCTTGGCGTAAACTAAACCTATGAATGCACAGAACGCATATCATTTTATCAGAGCCGGTAGCATGACAAACATCCATGAACAATATTACGTGTCCAGACTGTTATGTGTAGTGATGTAACTATTTACCTAAAAATTAGGAAACCAGCACAATTTAGTTTTGCAAATAAAAGTCAGTCAGCAAAAATACTTAATGTGTAAAATGTATGAGTTGTTTTAAAAGCTTCCATCATTAGAAACAACGCAAAACACTTAATAGTTGAATGTGTATACATACCATTTATTCAACTTATCCACGTATGGGTCGTGTTAGTGCAACAGGTAGTGTGTCCCATGACGACTTACGCATTTCTGGTTCAAATCCTGGCCGGTGCAATTTTTTTCATGATTTTTAAATTAACTAAAACGTGACGTGCGACACTTATTTGTCATAGATATAAACACGACTTTGCCTCATCTGTACGCATCATCACGTTACCCCAGGTAGGGTTTGAACCCTGAACGACTTGCTACAAGAGCCTACAGTACGCCCATAGTTGTGGGGGCACCCATGGACACGTCAGCCAAGGTAGTTCGCCCTTATGTCAGATATCACGCCATCCCCTCACGTGTGATTGAGACTAACCCAGTAGCCAAGTTAATCCCCTAAGCTCATGCAACCAAGGCAACCCAGCATTACAGAGGCGCGTAGTTAGGCCATGCGCCGAGGGATTGTGCTAGAGAGCAAAGCTCTGCCCAGCAAGAGGAACTCGCCGCCCACACCCTGCACCCCAGACAAGCCCGCAGGCAGGTAGAATATATGGCAGTGCACCGCCGAGGAACGTCTGTTGTTCTCCTGTTGTACTCCTGAGTTCATCTCCAGCAGCTCGCTCCACCACCTCGTGTCCTGGGGCTCTCTGTGGACCCCAACATCTTCACGACCTACCAGAAACTCATCAAAACCTGCACCAACAACCCCCGAAGAAGTCTTTGAACCCCTAGAACAGCCTACCCTTCTGGTAATGCCAACCACACTACCCTTCTGATAGTGGCCCTCGAAGTTCCTTCTGTACAACGGTATTGAGACAGTTGTTATTGCTACCTACCTAGCCGCATCTGCTCTTGGTCAGGTTAGACCCAGGTCCCCTTCACCTGGTTTACATAATTTACTTCCGTTCAGTTCCTGATTAGTTAGGAGGTAGTACAAGCCGCCGTGTCTATTCTTCATGGAAAAAATAAAAACGTTTTCTCTCAAACATCTGAGTGCTAATTCAATGGTGACAGTGATTTTATCCACTGTAGATGTCAGCCCACCAGGGTAAAGCAGGAGACAGCATCTTTGACAAACCAATTACCGAACCTAGAGTAGGACTGCCGGCTCCCTTAACCGAGCGCACGTACATTGTAAAACACACCCAGTTGATGGCCACCCATACTGTGCACCTGGTGCGCAGTAAGGCAGAGCCACAACCACCAGAAACACAATCCAAGGGCTGTCAGTCAGCTAGTCCAGCCGATTCATTCCATCCACCGCACCGAACTGACACCGGTACGAGTGATGGACTGGTTCTGGAGGACTGCCCACCTTCGGACATACACCCAACGTCAATGTCAGACTTCCAGGGTAAACCCACCACTCCAACCACCATGCTAAATTATCGCCGGTTGGAGTAGTCGAGTACGACTCTGGTCGGCTCAGCCTCTGCTTGGTTCTACACCTAGCTAGGGAACATCATTGCCTGCTCTCTTCTCGTGAGGCCGATATTTGCACCTGCCTGTATGCAATACATCCAAAGGAGTGGTACCAAGTGGCAGGAAAGGAAGGCAACTGCAGCCTCCAAAGCCAATGGGAGCTGTAACCCAGCCCCAACTGCACTTTGCAGCATAACCCCCCCACGAACGAGCTCAAGCCGCCCGNCCACCCGTGAGCTGGAGAGGCCTCACCTCCCATCTCCTTCCCACTCCTTATTTCAGGCCCTGATCAAGACCACCGGCCGACCACACACAATCATCACCGACCTCCGTCAGGAATGGCCTGTTCCACTAGGGATCGCGAATCCCTGGTTGCAGTGATGCTGGACCAGCAGTCCTTCCCGGGCTCATCGCAGCACCGCCAGCCGTAGCACCACCGTCGCCCCAGGTCGGGGCACCAGGTCAGCCAGTTGAATCACCAGTGTGTCTGATCGACACGTTAAAACCTTGCCTGACGGTGATGTCGCTGTCAGCCACCCGATGTCAAGCATCAAACGTTTATATTTTCACACTATTATATGTTGAATAAAGTCTATTTACTTTAATAACTGCACTAAATATTAAAATACTTAACAATGGATTGTTAACAGTATGATTTAAAGATGATTATTTGGCCATATGGATTTTTTTTTTATTGGTAATGAATACATCTCTCAGAATTTATTCAACCAAACCCGCTATTTACCTTCAAAAGGGATTTTGCACTTCCCTCTTCTTATTTGAAGACCTTAAATTGCAAAAAAAAAAAAATAGTATAATGTGTGTGCAAATTATATTCGTGAGCCTGCCTGCTAAAACTGTAATACCACATCCTCAGCGATGGATGAGTTACAACTTAGACATTACGTTGGCACAACTGATGTCATGGCGTATTGATCGTTGACGCTTGATGTTAGGAAAATTGCTCCCCTATGGGAAACTGAAAATTATGCTATAAATATTGTGTATATGTGTTTTAAACTATTGTCATTAGTTAAAAAGTTGTGTTTCTAATGTTTTGATGTTTTAGTGGATGCTTATACATAGCTCAGTGAGTATCGTGTTGATTGCTAAAGTGATGTGCATGCATATGAAAATGCATTGACCCATGAGACCCATGGAGTAGCATCTATAATTTCATATGTGACAGCAGGAACTGGATTTATGATACTTGTGTGTTTTAACTGTAAACAGTTGTCACTGATTGTAGTAATTTTTTAATGGTCACGTATGTATGTGTATCACGACTTTGTAACATTTCCCTTGGCGAATCTGTGGTTTTAACATTTGCCACGTCTCAACACGTTGCAAAAAATGCTGAATTTCAGCCAGTAAAACTCATAAAATAATAATAAAGTAAAACCGAAATATGCAGTACAAATTGGTTGAAATGTGTATTTCTGGGAATATTTAAAACCGCAAATATATCAGTACAGAAATTTTCTTGAAACGCAGGGGTGGGTAACAAATTTTTATTATCAGGACCTAAGTAAGTTTACGTATTCAATTCCCATGCTGTATAGTGCACAAATGAAAAACTGCATTCTTGTTAAGAGTTTTCGCTGTGGGATTACGGAAGTGATAAGATGTGCCATTTTATCCCTTAGCAATGTCTCCTAACTTCTGCTTCAGCAATACCATACAGCTCAAATTTGCAGAACCGCTAAATATTGTAGATTTATTTATTGGGTAGTATGAAATAACAGAAAGTTCCATAAGTTGTTACGCAATAAAGAACGAAATAAACACATTACGCTAGTCAATAATAATAATTATTATTGCTTTTTTCATTCTATGCACAGTTAATTAAAGTCTGTAATAACTGCCAGCGCTATAGATAATGTAACAAAACAAAATAAACTCTGCAGGTATTTATTTTTGCAAAAACTATTGTAAATAAACACTTTGCAGTGTTGCTTCCACTTGTTTCTAGCCTGGCATGGGGAGATGAATAACAAACCACACCACATCCGATACCTTCTCAGGACATAGAGAAAACATGTTCAGAAATACGTTCTGTGAGTTAAGGATTGGTCACGGCTTTTCAATCGTCCGAGATGGTTCTTAAGACAGTCAGATTTGCTTAGCATTTATAGACCAGGTGCCAAATTAGGTAAACTTATTAATCAAGAAAACTTTTTAAAAGGATTTATTGTAATCTGGTGTGAGCAATTTATTTAATATAAAATAATGAAGGCATATAATCACATCTGAGGTATTCAACTATTTTCTGCTATAAACACTGAATTTTCTAGACAGCGTGTATTCCCTTCTGTTTTTTAAAAAAATATTCAGAATAAGTATAATTTGTTCAAAGAAATACATACAGGTTTACTTATAAAACAGGGTATTTTTGCTAATTTAGTTTTATCCCATGTCTCAACTTAAATTTTGGTGTTCCGCGGTATATTACATAACATGCCTTTCAGTGTTACCGTATTTCAGTTTTAACTCTATACACTATATAATCTTGTAAGTAGGGCCTTTAAAAAGTAATCAGTTATCTAAACCAACTACATACACAATCATTATTACCATGTATTTCGATATGTGCGTGATAAAAAATGGATGCAGTTACTAAGATTGCAGGTTAATACAGAAGGTAAAGTGTGAAGTTTTCATGATTCAAGTACGTCATCACAAACAAAACAGAAAATTAAACAGGTTTATTAAAACACAGTAATTACCTTTTCCTAATATTTACAAGTACATCTTCTGCAAGCCCCTACTGTGAAGGCTATTTAGCTTGAATTTAAGGTTATAGCAACAAGCTTGTAGGCTTGTATGGAAACCTCTTAAATACAAACACCAAGGTACATGAATTTTTGCAGTTTGTAATAATACGGTTTTGTACTAATAAGAGTTTGCAATAATTATACAAAATAAATAAAAACATTAACTCCCTGACTTACCACACTGGAAATTACACTGAAGAGCCAAAAAAACTGGTACACCTACCAAATATCGTGTAGGGCCCCCGCGAGCACGCAGAAGTGCCGCAAGACGACGTGACATGGACTCGACTAATGTCTGAAGTTATGTAGGAGGCATTGAAATCTGCGCCAATTTGAGAAAGGGTTGCACGTCTGTCACGTTTAATGATTCTCGTCAGTTGTCATTTGTCCCGTTCGTTCACGATCTTTTTCCGGCCGCAGCGATGTCAAAGATTTGATGTTTTACCGGATTCCCGATATTCACAGTACACTCGTGAAATGGTCGTATGCGAAAATCCAAATTTTATTGCTACCTCGGAGATGCTATGTCCCATCTCTTGTGCGCCAACTATAACACCACGTTCAAACTCACTTAAATCCTGATAACCTGCCATTGTAGCAGCAGTAACCGATCTAGCTGCCGACCGAATCGTGTTACTCTGATTCGTTCCATACCTCTGTTATTTGCATACGCACGCCTATACTAGTTTTTTTGGGTCTTCAGTTTACATCATTCTTATCACCAGCAGGACTCCTTTTTAACAGTGGATTTGATGTTACGTTGTAATACAAATTATTGATATCTTTATTAAGCATACAAATTTAACATTAAATTCCCTATCTCACTGCAAGGGGAAAGAGGGCAACTTTGAATTAATGGGGAACTTGGTATTAAATAGGTTTCACTTTGATGACAAGCTAGGGACAAGTTTGAATTGAGCAGATAATGTTGCCTGCGGGGAAAGTGGTTAACCGCTGGCGGTGCACCCGCTGCGAGGGTACTCACAGTTCGGAGCTGCAGCTGGTGGGACATTCGAGCCGCTGTCCCGCTTTGAGCATCGTGAGGATGCTTTGACTGCGCATGGCGGCATACGGGGTGCCTCCCAGCGTCGCTATCTCCCACAGCAGCACCCCAAATGACCACCTACACAGCCAAATGGTATTTGTTCCACCACCACACGGGCAGATTCAGAGAGAGGCCTGCAGGCGACGTGGCCTTCTCCCCCTCTAGAAACCTTACATTGACATGAAACTGCCCTGTGTAAATGGTTACATATTTTGTCTATAAACACATCACACACAGAGGTCAAAAGAATCTCCATAACTTTTCTTTCCCTTTTACACATGAAAGGATATGAACGTTTCACGTTCCGTTTTTCCGTTGCAATATGGCACCACCTCTTCACTCCCCTCTCGACCTTAGTTAGTATCCTTTTGCCATGCTGAGCTTAATTCTTGGGAACAAAGAGAAGTGGAGAGGCATGAACCGAAGTTATGGGAGTATTAGAGTTTAAAATATAGAAGAATTTGATTCCTAGGAGTTTTTAAGTTATCTTGAATGGTGATCAAAGTATTTGAATACTTTATCCGACTCATCTAGTTGTGTCATTCAACAGTGCTCACGCCTCGCTGTACTCTAGTTCTCATGCTAATGTTACGTCGTTTGTTCCACACTTGTTATCAAATGTCTTGCAGACATGGTTGTATTTTTTTCAAAATTGTATAGTTATTTTACTGAAGCCTAAGTCTTCTCATGTGTTTTATTGTCCATTTATATTATAGTAAAACCTCTACATAGTGAAACTCTTTATAACAAAAACCTCTCTATAACAAAATTTGTGTTTGGTCCAGTCAAAGACTGAAAAGTCAGATTATATTTACTTTCGTTTATATTTCTCCTGTTTTACAAAATTCCATAAAAAAAAACACAAAAACACGCACACACACACACACACATATTACATTTGTCAGATATTTTAGAGAAAAAATTAAATATACAAAAGCCATAATGTTATTTAAAGTGCTGTAGAACCTGTATTGTCTCACTTTGTGTGTACCAAGTATTTTTTTTTATCATAAGTTATTATTAATTATTTTTAATTTAAAAATTTTGCTTACATAATGTTGCTCCAACCAAAATTAGTGGCATGTTTTTTCTACAACAATGGTTGTAGTGGCCATAATGGTTTACTGTGTCGCCTCGTCACTTACCCCTAGTGGGATTTGCTGTTGAGGGTAAGGCCGAGGTACTTCCCCCTTGGCCTCGTCAATAACTGTGCGTTGAGCTTCGGGTGGCACGCAGGCGAGCGATGGGTGAGTGGGTGCCCTGGTTGGAATGTAAGCTCGTGTAACGTTAAGGGCCCTGACTACCCTGGTAACGTTAGCTGGCCGGACGAAAGTAGGTGTCTTCTTCGGTGGTGTAGGTGGCAGTGGAGATACTGCGCGTGGTACGTGCCGAAGGAGGTTAGAAGTGGAGCTTGTTGAGCTGGTGGTTGACCCTCTTTGATGTGCAACCTCCTTTTTCTTGCAGGAGTATACCTGGTTGTCAACTGGGCAACTTTCCATTTGTAACCCAGCCTGAGCTTGGCAGCTTTGCCCCGCTCAGTCCTATAATGAGGCATAAGGTGGTGGGGGTAACCAATTAGATTGATAGTGGGTGACCACTAAGAGGTAGAGACAGCCTGATGGAATGAGGGATGCAGAGGTCAGGTGAGGTGGGAGGCCTGTACTACTGGTCTTCAACCCAGAGACTTGGCACTCTGGACGTCGCAATCTGACCCAAGTTCCAAGCTGGAGGTTACAGTAGACGGCAAGGGCGTCCACTCCCATGGCTCCCTGGCATGCAGAACGTCGCGATCTGACCTAGGTGTCACACGAAGAGCAGGACTCATGTTGGGAGTTGGGCTATCGTTTCCAAGCAAGAAACCTGGCGTGCAGAACGTTGTGGTCTGACCCAGGCACTTACTGGAAGGTCGGTAGTTGAAGAGACAACTGCTCTAATGAGGCCCAGGGAGGCAAGATTCCTAAGCTGCACTTTGAAACAGCTATCAATAGGAGAGAAAAGGAGGAAGGCGTCGGTTCGTGGCTAACCCTAGAGGAGTCTTACTAGGACAGGTGACGAACCAGAAAGATAAAAGGACAAGGTGTAGGAATACAGAGTGTTGGAGAGACAACTCGACCAAGTCCAATGATTGCTCAATTAAAACACAAATAAACCAGCCTGTACCCTGACTAAGGCCTGAAGGGCCAGTCCCAAGTTGCCAACTGGTATTTCTCGGAAAATGTGCCAGCGCGGGGGGCGAGGGCAACCCCAAGACTGCGGTACTCGCACTCATAATAGCTGAGAGTAAGCTACAATGTAGCTGGAAGCACGGGGGCTTCGGTATGGTGTCGGGCAGTGTCGTGCAGAGCAGAGCTCTCGACTGAACAGCGTAAGACCGATGCGACTTGAAAAATTCTGTGGTTCTTCAGGCAGCAAGACGTTGTACGAAGGCGAGACGTGAAGTCTGATGTGGCTCTCGGGCAGCGCAACACCGGGCAAGTGGACTGGTGCGAGACAGCCTCGAACTCAGAACTGTGGGTCTTATTTATACTCGGCTCACAGGGCCAGANGGGCAAGTGGACTGGTGCGAGACAGCCTCGAACTCAGAACTGTGGGTCTTATTTATACTCGGCTCACAGGGCCAGAGCGGGGGTTTCGGGGTGTGGAGAGAGGAGAGTAACTGAGAGCGGCAGAGACTTCTCCTCACGTGCTAGGTGCTGGAGGGGTAAGCAGCAACGTGTTGCGAAGCGGGTTGCAGCACAACAGGCGGCAACGGCCAGGCAAACCACCCTGCTTTGGAAGGCGTGCTGTGGCGTGTACGGCGTAACGTCTCTTCTTAGGTGGAGGCCGGGGGCTGTGGCGAGGCTAGATGAGAGAATGATGTCGCTTGTGGCGCGTCAACTGTGTAGGCCTATGTGTTCAAGTGAAAATCAATTTAATACTTTTCTTATACAAATCAATACAAAAGAACGAATTCAATTCAATTTCAGCAGCAATTAGATTTACTGCATGATGAAAAAAGAAACACACTGTAAATCACCTCTCTGTAAAGAACACCTCTATAACAAACACACAAAAATTTGGTCCCGTCAATTTTGTTATACAGAGGTTTTACTGTGCATACAAAGTTTTAAAATCTGTTTCTTCAATAGCAAAGACACTGTTTTGTGTTTATTGTTGACTTCCATAACATTGTTTTAAATCTTATTGCATTTTATATCGTCTGAAATTTGCATTCGTTGCCCCTGACATGGAAGAGAATGGAAACAAATTGTTCAGGAAATAGACAAACATCACTGCATAACCTGTCAGTTCTCAAATGCAAGCTATGAGTGAACGTTCTCGATTGTCACAAATATTTGAGTACAAAATATTTAATTCCTGGAAATTTTTGATTCTGCCCATCACTAATGAGCAGCAAGAAGAGGANTTGATTCTGCCCATCACTAATGAGCTGCAAGAAGAGGAGAGGGGATGAATTGTAAGGGAAAGTGCCTAAGCAAAAAAAAACACAGATACAGACATGGAAAGAGCAAGTGAGTTTAAAGCTTAGAAGTCTGTTCATATGCAGCCTCAGCCTACAGACTTCAGGTTTCAACTATGTTTATGTTTCAAAACATCAATAAAGACTGCTCTTTTAGGAAATAAAAGTGTTTACAACAAAACAGTACTGGCCATATTTAAAGGCAGTATCACTGAAATTGTTTAGACAGCTTTAATGTTAAAATGTAATTTTTATTTTTCAGTCTTCATTACGGTAAGTGCTTTTAGTGGTGAGGGGGAGAAATTTTTTTTTCAATTATCAGTGTATTCTAATTTTAATAATCTTTACGTGAATGATGGTTATGTGTTGAATATGTTGCCAAATGTGCCGCATGGTTCCATATTTACTCAATTCTGAGCTGCAAAATTTTTCCGAAAATATTTTTGAAAAACACTGGTGTGGCTTAGAATTGAGAACCATCAATTTTTTGGCCCGAAAATTTTTTTTTTGCATTACCATTTTTGTTTTTTCAAAAACATATGTGATTATTTTTACAGAATGTAAGAGCAATACAGCATCTGGTAAGCTATTTGAAACCTATGAATCAAACATCGGTCGCTGGAGCGAAGCAGGCCGTGCATCTATTTGCTTCCAAAAGACAGAATGTAATAGTTTTACAGAGTGAAATATATTTATTTTGATAGAAAACCATTTCTAACAAAGGCAAAATCAAACTTCAAACCTTTTCCAGAAGTNCAGTGAAATATATTTATTTTGATAGAAAACCATTTCTAACAAAGGCAAAATCAAACTTCAAACCTTTTCCAGAAGTCAAATTTTGTACTGAGGTGGTGGTTTAATATATGACCTCATATTTATAACAAATAATTTTTTCCCATGATTTTCTCTAAAAAGCTAGGTGTGGCTTAGATTCGAGTAAATACTAATTACAGCATTTTATAGTCAAGTTTCTAGCCTCACACCTTGTAATGACATTCAGAAAACACAGGATTTTTGTGGAATGTACAACACTACTTAAAAATTATGGTGTACAATAAATTTTGGTTAAAATGATAATTTGCTATAGCTATAATTTATCTTGCCATGTTAGGTGTATAAANTGTACAACACTACTTAAAAATTATGGTGTACAATAAATTTTGGTTAAAATGATAATTTGCTATAGCTATAATTTATCTTGCCATGTTAGGTGTATAAACTGAAGGGCGATTTCAGTAACGTTAATGAATTTCACAATCAAATAATGTATGGGGAAATTATTTTCTCCCTCCACCCAAAAAAAATTGGAGGTCATCTTAATTTTGAGGTAGTCCGACATTCAGCATGCAAGATGGAAGAGTAATGGCCGCGGACGTGCACTCACACATCACTCTGGGTGGTGTAGACCTGGTGTAGCACCGACTCGAGGGCCATCCATTTGAAGGGCAGGCATCCATTGCCCTTCCTCCTGTACACATTGTGCAAGTAGATGTCGCGACTCAGCCCAAAGTCGGAGATCTTGACGGTGGTGTCGCCACAGACGAGCACGTTGCGCGCCGCTATGTCCCTGTGGACGATCCTGAAGGACGACAGGAACTCCTGCAACCACCGCGGACGCAACGCTATTGCTCCTTCCCCATCGCCGATCACTCGCCACAGTGTTACAGCTTACAGTTCACAGCGAAAGAAATACGCTACGGCAGAACCCTGCTCTGTACTCTCCTGTATTTGTACCTGCAGCGTTAACTTTGGTCCCATGCAATGCTCATACATCATAAAGTACTCCTCTATTCGCACTTGCCTGCATTTTGTAACATCATACATACTTTACAGCAGTCCCTAGGGAAGTTCAGAAATGGAGTTCTACTGTGCTTACATTTCAGTGAAGGGGAAAATTGACCCGGTGTGTGTCAAATAAATGTTTTCCAATGAACATATGTCTGAGGTATTGTTCAGTTCTGAATATGTCTGTCTCTTGGATTAAATTAGTAGTTGATGTAAATGTCATGTTGGTTTTACACCAGAGACAATTAAACATGAACTTAACAGATAAAAATATTAATTTAAATAACAATTTTTGGGTTTTTTAGGTGTCAGAATTGGTTAGTTTCAATTATACAAAGTCATTTTCGGAACCATGATACCTTTTACATTGATACATGATACATTTTCGGAACCACGGAACCAAGAGTCTACTTTAACCATCCAGCGCTCTAGTTTTGAAACATTATTTGTAAATATTCAGTGATCTAAGAAGCATGGCGTGTGGTTGTAAGTACCAGTCCATCCATCTTCAGTGTAAATTTTTGTTTTAAACTGATTTCAGTTAAGATTTTAAATTAAATAAAAGATATTTGCGAATAATTTGTAGACCCCTACAGTACATGAACATTATTATTTCATAATTCCTGCATGTATTAGCAAATAGCAGCTGGTGAGTACTTTTGCCTGTGTTTATTTCTCTTTTAAGTTTATCCTCTGAATGACCCTTTCAAAGATACTACAATAAGAACTCTATTTTACACTTTTCTGGGGACAAACATACAATGGTGCAGTCCCTAAATGGGAGGAAAAGTGTAAATGAAGGGAAACAACCAGATTTGAAGACTGCCAAAGCGCGCTGTTTCCGGTTTAGGTCAGTTTCTTTAGACTAGGAAAGATGGGTGAACGGGAAAGGGGGGGGGGGGGACATATTGAATTTCTGGGTAAATGTCAGGTACGAAATACATTGTAAATATAGGGAAAACAGTATAAACCCGAATAAACCAGTGAATTTAAGGTTAATACATAACTGAGAGAAATGTAAAATCCAGGAATTACTGCACGAAAAAGAATGTAAATAGTAACTACATTATTCACCATTAAAATCTACATGCACTGAATTATATTTTTAAAATTACAATATTAATTACAAGTATGTGTCAACAGTTAGCATATATTAATGGCAACACCATGTTAGAATGTGTGGAAGTACAATTACAACCAATTGAAAGTCAGGCAGTGGGGCCATGCATACTCACCATGCCGATGGCGACCTGCCGCGCGAAGGAAAGCAGCTTGGTGGCAATGCGACTGTCAGGAACCAGCTCTGATTGCAGCTGTTCTGGAAGTGGCACAAGAACATCTTCACTACGTTGGCACGAGACTCGCAGAAATTACATTCCACCATGAGATATTATTGGTTATAAGAACAACCTTGGCAATCATAACAATATTTCCTATATCTTACAAAAAAAAAATTACAGTTTACACTTGAAGGTTTACCCTTACATTTTGTAATTACCATTTTTTGAGATAAATTTAAATTTTGATTCAGCATTTAAATTTAAAATATGACATAACATAAATAATAGCTTCCCAGATTCAAGTTTAACACACTAAATGCCTTCTTTATTCTCTGACTTGTAATAGCCAGAAAGATATCTGTGTTTATTTTGTGGGGCAGGTGCACAGTTCATAACTGCAAAAACAATCACAACCTGTATATTTAGATGCATGCCATCTGACCTAAAACCATCATAACCACCGTTACACCTTGCCTGGACCCCTAAAGACATGAGGCGACTTGAACAAGGGTTGGTCTACCCCTAAGCCGGCGTAGATACCACCCGTACGATCACCTGTTGCAGTTTTACAACCCGGCCTAGCTCGCCCACCACCCATTCACCACCCTTTTGCGTGCAGCCAGTTCACACAGCTGTCGCAGAATGGAGATAAGGAGTGTGTCACCCCATGTATTGATTTGCATACCCAGAAAGTGCCAGCTGTTCTTCAATCAATTGCCTACACTTGTCTCGCTTACAAGCACCACGATACTGTACCGCTTGCAAACACTAGTCGACCATCCATGGAGGCCGAACAGCCTTAGCACTTGTGGTACCCTCGAAGCTGTTCGGACGCTGTGCTCACTACGCCGAACATCTCATTGCAACTTGATCTGCGACTTTGACTTACATGCCTATGCTTGCTAGACAGCTAGATTACCATAGGCAGCTGTAATTTGAATGTGACTCAGGCCACGATTCTGCTTGGGTCCTACACAACAAGGATATTTTTGTGAGCTTGGCAATAATGACACAAATAGGTAAAGCTTCCCATTGGAGAATATTGTCTATTCTGAATAAACCCTGCAGCCCTTTATTCCAAAGTTTCATCTGCTTATTAAAAGATTGTTATTCCTATTTATCTTGTCATTATCTGCAGTCCCCATTAACATCAAACCCACAGAGAATTGTTGGCGAGGAATAGGGGAACCAGACAGACAGGCTCAGACAAGAACAAAACAATTCCTGCGGCGGGCAATTGCGCCCCACGTATTAAGGGGGAGAGGGGGTGGAGATCCGTATCTTATCTTGATGTCCGGTACTGTGGCTGTTTCGTCTTTTGTTTTGGACTTGGGGACCTTCGGACAGAATCGTCAGGTATGGTACCCAGAAGCTGGCACTAGGTCACACACACACAGGTGAATTCCAAGCTACTGTCATCACCCTTAACAGTTCAGCACGCCAGTGCGTTTCACATATTGTGGGTATGTGTAAATGACTGGGATCCTGGCGCAGACAGGCAAAGGATAGACACTGAGCTTACACATCTACCGCCCTACGTCTCACTGTGATTCGCATCCGGGCGCAGAGGTTTAGGGGACGCAATGGGAACACTTGTACACTTCTGTGTTGCTGCAGAGAGAACTCTGTAGCACTCCCCGACCCACCCCCCCTCCAATTCCTATTGATGCCTTTCTCTAAGTGAGAGGGAGAAAGGAAGGGTAAAGTCGCTGCAGGACAAGAAACCTGAGAGTCAACATCCCAAGGACCACAAGCTTACGTAATGTACACTGTGCCATTTTGGTTTTTTAGGTAGCACTTACCTGCTCAAACTTTAATTTGCTTTTCAGCTATACTTATGGAAGAGCCCTGTCATTTGTCCCTGTTCTTTATTTGTCTCATTCTGTTTTTTTGTCAATAATTTTAATAAACTGTTATATTATTGCTGTCTCAAATTATAAAATGTTGGGTTACTTAAAATTAAGAATTTACTGTTACTGTTTTGTAAACATCCTTTTTGGTGACTATCTAATAAAACTTATTCAAGTGTTTTGTGCCACGACAGATGGCATCTGTGTTAAAATTGTTTCTTTGGTATGAAACATTAATTGTTTAAAAAAAAAATCTGTTCTTCATAACGTTAATGTTAATTATATAATGTGAAAAAGGAAATTTAAATACGTTAACAGCCTGTTGTCGGTCCGCAAAATAAAACAGGGCGTCCTCCAGGTAATATCTGAATTTCTTAATGGCCTAGATGATAGCTAATAATTCTTTCTTGTTGCTATGGCATCGCCGTTGAGTGCTGGACATCATGGTGCTTATGACACGATTATGTGTTTGTTTCCACTGGCATCTTCCCGATATAGCATGGCCCCTAGTCCGACTCCACTCATGTGAGTTTGTAGAATAAGTGGCATGTCGGCTGTCGGTCTGTATAACATCGCAGGCTCCGCGAACTGGGATTTCAAGCATTAAACACCTGTTCATGTTGTCCATTTCCACGCCTGTTCCCTTTGAAGCAACCAATTAAGAGGACCCATTAAGTTGGCTATATATAGGACAAAATATCTCAGCCAGTTGCCTATGCCAAGAACTGGCATAACTGCTTCTGTTTCAGGGGAGGGGTGGGAAGTGGGGGGACAGCTTTGCTAATTGCTCGGGTTTTCTCTGTCTATGGGTAGTTTCTCTCTGGTGTAGCTGCCCTAGGAATTCGACCTTGCGCTTGCCGAAGTGGCATTTGCCTAGTCGGCATTTCTTCCCAGGAGGTTGAGAAAATGATCATGCTGTCCAGATATGCATGACAGAAATTGCCGATATATTCCATAAGGACGGCTGCTGACATAGTCATTAAAAAGTGGAAGGGACATTTTTCAACCCAAACGGCATTACATTAAATTGGTAGACTTACCCATCAGGGACGGTGAATGCTGTGTATTTCCCAAATTCCTCTTGCATGGGAATTTGTCAGTACCCACAGCACAAATTGAGCACACCAAAAATTTTGGCTTTGCCCAGAGCCTTTAGTGTGACCGACATTGATGATGGGTGCTGCTACTGGTTGCGGAATTTGATTGAGGTCAATAATAGTTCACGCAAAACCACAATTTTCCATCCTTCTTTGGTACTAATACATCCTGGCATTATGGGCTGAATCAGCAGGCTCAGTGATTTCTAGCTGCATCACTCCGTCAATTTGTTTTCTATGAGCGACCTACGGAAGGGTGACAGGTTGCCTGGTTTGTTGTGTATTACGCCAGGATGGCAAAGGAAGGTGAATTTTGTGTGTGATGCTGCTGGTTTGCCACAGGGTTCCCTGATGCTCGAAAAACTTGTAGTGCTAGTTCAGAATGTCTACCAAGTGTGCTACTGCGGGTCTGCCTAATTGCTTATTCACTTCTTCACCCATTGTGCCCTGTTGTGTTTCTATACTTTCCGGCTCTTTCCAGGTGACCGATCTCCGCTTCTCAGTCCCTAAATAAACTTTACCCTGCCGACAGTCAATGATTGCTTGCTGTTTAACCAACTAGGGTTGCCCTAAAATCATCATCTCTCTTAGTCCGTGGGCTGCATAGAATTTGTTGGGGATTGCTTCTCCTCTGACGCGAATTATAAGAAAGATTGCACCTTATATTCTTAGTTGTGCTTCTTCCTGGGCCATATTCAGAGCTTCAGTAGTTTTCCTGAGCCTCGTGTCTTGGTGATGCTTTGGTAGGACCGACTGGTGAATAAAATTTGTGTTAGTCTCAGTGTCTAGCATAGCCAGAATTTTGCAGCAGTCTATTTTTATTGTGATGCAAAGCGGTTCCTCATTTCTCCCTCCTTCCTGTAATACAGAAATCCCTGGGGCTTGGCTTACTTCGCCGGGACTCTTGGCCCTCAGTTATCCCAGGCTACCGCATTTCCCGCCTATTCCTGTGCACCGTCATTTGAATTTCGGTTTTGCATGGTCCGGGTGCCTAACAGAGTTACGTACCTGCGCCACATCGGCCTGGGCACGTATCTGGGCCACTTATGTATTAAAAACGAGAAGTCGTCTTGGTGTCTCCGTGCATGGTGATCTGCATTTGATGATGTGGTTCACATGAAGCCTGCTTCACGTGGCAGCTAGCCAACCGCTGATGCAAAACTGGGCGCGCTGGCATCTGCACACCCCTCCCCCACACCTGAGCTTTTTTATGTGACCAGGTGGTCACATGCACTATGTCATCATGTGACATCGAGGGAATATTTAATTTCTATTGGAAGTGATTGTGCGCGGCTTCGAGGAGGTTCCCCCATGTCGGAGACGATGATGGCGGTTGCAGATTCCTGCCTATAAAACCCTTTACAAACAGGAAGACGGTGGACAAGGGTTGCAAGTCAGGGTATCTGAAACAAAACTTAAGTTTTCGTAATATTTAAATATTTTGTAAAGCATTTTCATGTATTTTCGGAAGTCAGTTGTAGTATAAAAGAAATACAGGGCAGATTGTAAATATTAGTTTAGGGTAAATTGTGGTACTCATATTTAGAATCGTTTTTATCGTGTCCAAAACTTTATTGTTTAGTCTGCTAGTTCGAAACTGTTTATTAAAACATCTTAACAGTGGGGGTCATTATGTTTTAATAAGATTCATTTTTGTATATTACTGTAATTCAAAAGGGGAAGAATATTTTTTGTATATTTTTGCTAAATGTATAAAATTTTGGGCACAGGTTTAAAAAAAAAAAATGCCCGTGAAACTGGACAGCTCTGCGGTCAGTTGTAACATCACTGTTTTCCCGGCAAAATGGACGACTAGTCCTTCTGCGAACTGATCCCAACATGTAACAAATTCACCGTAAAGATTCCACCATTGGCGGGCCTTGCCCTCCAGATGGCCTTTGGATTTCATGATACATGATGCTTTTGGGAGCTTTGTGCACGTTGATTCGGCTGTGCGAGACTCTATGAATTGTTGCAGGTCCTCCTGAGGTTTCCCGGCGTATTCAGTGAGAGTTATTATCACTTCCCCTGTCGCCTTGCTTCTCACAGTGGCGGGCTATATGCTCGTACGGTTCTCTGGGTGGTACGACATATGGTGCAGCTATACGATAGCTTTTCCATGTCGCAGGCTTGATGGAGCCATTTGAGATACTTAAAATGGTTAATGTCGTGGATTAAATTAATAGTTGATGCAAATATCATGATGACGTGCGCGAGTAGTCAATATGCTGGAGTGCGCCACAAACGGGGTGGCTAGGAAACAGGGTGGCAGATTGTTTGTATCAAAACTGGGAGATAGGTGGGAGCCTAAAACTCCAGTTTCCTTTATTTGGCCATGAGCAGGTGGCAGTAGATTCTTGATTTGGATGTCCTGTATCGGCAACACACGTGGTGAATCATCGGAAGACACAACTTGGGCTGCTTTATGATAAGCCCGGCTTGTTTTTGTTGGGGCATTAATCTTACTTGGTCCCCTAACGTCTTCCACGGTCACAGTGGCGTCATTGCATCGCACATTCAGCACCTCCGTGGCTGAGACAACAGAAGGTGTTGCTATGGCCAGTGGGAAGATAAATAATAACCCTTCTCCTCTGTCCCTTCTCCCACCGATAATGACATGTCAAATCAAAAAATGGATCACCACTTGCTACTACCTAAGCAAAAATATTTACCTAGAAAATTTTGCATTCGAAAAACACGACAGTTCACAATTTTTTAGAAGTAAAAATTAAAAATAATATTGTTTTACAATCTGATAAGTACAGTACCAAAATGCACCCCAAACCTGCCCAGTACTTCAGCTACCTAAACGCTACTTAATGTACCTAACAAGACAGCGAATGGTGATGTAACAAAACACGTGATTACAGACATCTCACTGGTATCATGGTGTTTTTTTTCTTTCAAAATAGAAGTTTCTCGCATTGTGTGTTTTTTTTTCTGTCACAGGATTTTCACCTACACTACGTTTATTGAATTGCCACAGAACTGAGTTTTCCCCCCGTACCTTTACGAATCGTAGAATCTAGCATCTCAACCTCCGCCATGTACACCATGTTGTCCACAGCATTGAGCACGCAGGTGTCTTCAGCTGACCTGGGGGGAACGCTGGTGCCTATATCAAATCACATGTCATCACCAGGCATTTACACACCAGCACAGACATTTCTTCCTTTAAGAACTACGTACGCAGCAAAACTCCTGTAAACAGATACCCATTAAAGTGTTTTAAATTACAGGCGACACAATTCCTTAGTTTCAAAGCAGCCAATTTTACGAACTTATTCTCGGGGGGACAATCGAAAAATCCCAAAAAATTGAAAAATTGCGAAACAAGTTAAAGAAATTACAAGGACAATTGTTTAAAATAAAATACAATTTTCTGGCGCACAGCAATCAAATATGGTATACCAAAAATTCACAAAATGTTATTGACAATTTCAGCTGTCATGGAGAATGGGTACCAAGTTACCGTATGTTGGCCTGAGTGCTTTGTCTGCGCCGGACATTGAATGTACTGGGGTCGCTCTCACCCCAAGACTCTGTTTGAACTGTTCCTGCCATCAGATGTTAGTGGGCACAGGTCAGAGATACATGTTTTTTAAAATCTTAAAGACTGAATAAAGCAGATATCTGCCAGTTACCTCTTTGTGGTCCAGTCATTCTCTTTCGCTTTACGTCTTCCCTACCTACTTTACACCTTTTGTGTGCACATCCACCTAAGTACTTTCAGGTGCACGCATGACCATCGCATTAAAGAATCAAAGCACGTCCCCACTGAAGGGCGTTCCTGCCACTTGTCGGTGTTTGGTGTCTAGTTCTGTCTGATAACGCTGCCCTCTAGCGCCACTGTAGCAAGGGGAGAGGGAACAAACACACTGGGTCACCATGACTCTAAGGTTACAAGCTGGTTGTGCTGCTTACTGAGAGCCATAGAGGCCTTGCATGGAGAACGCTGTCCTAACTTAACTCTTCCCTACGAGGATCAGGGGGCCTTCTTCACAAGCCGCTATAGATCCTACCGACCACCCTCAATTGAGAGGCATACCTTCCAAGTGGTTATTTTGCTAGAGACGCCAATCAATTGGTAGGACTCCTGCAGGGGTTAACCCAAAGCATCGGCTACAGGAAGTCAGTTTCTTCCTTGTCGGACCATGCCAGAACCTTTCCTCCCCTGTGCTGCTACGTTACTTTATTTACATCTACAATCATGCCTGCCCCTACAGGACATCCATCAAATCCTCTAAAATAAAAATAATTCTTTACTCTTAATTTGTTTTATCACGTAAAAGTAATGTAATATTTCTGACTGTGCATTGCTGTGTACCCACAGATATCCAATGCCCCATCACCGGGCGGGCCAGATAAAGTTTAACATATGCCACAGTGTCCAAACTCCAAACTACGTGCTCTGGTGAGCCAGGGCCAGACGCCCCTGGTGTTCAAATGCGTTGGCCCTACGGCTCATCAACACCTCATTAAGGAGAATCCATTTCCCTAGTGTCTAGAGGGATACTGAGTCAGTGCACCAACACGTTGTCACCTAGTGACAAACAATGGTAGATCCCAAGCTGTCTACTCTTAGGCCTACAATAATGGTGGAGCCCCAACCATCCACCCCTATGCCTGAAACAAGAATGGTAAAGCTTCAGATCTCTATTTCTAGGCCTACAACAATGGTGGTGCCCCAACCATCTATTCCTGGGTCCACAATGGTGGAGCCCCAGCCATCTATTCCTAGGCCGACAGCAATGGTGGAAGCCCAGCCATCTACTCCTAGGCCTACGGCAACAATGATGGAAACACAACCGTCTGCATCCTTATGTGAAACAATGCTAACCACCCCGCTATGTGATTCAGCTTTTAGAATTTCGCCCAAAAGACCAATGTCTTCCCCGAAAAAAACAGAATGTGTGAAAAAACAAAAGAATGACATGAGGAGATGTAAAACTGTCACCATAGCAAACCAAAATTAGAAGTAGAAGGTGAGGAACAAAAAAATCATGGTAAACAAAAAAAAAGGCTCTGTTTAAGAGAACCAATAAATTTGTAAATACTACATATAAAATTTTTTTTTAAGAAAAGTAAGGTCGAAGAAGTACCAATGTTATCTAAAGACGACACTGACGAGGCTTGCATCTCCTGTAATAAGCTGTACATCCACACAAAGGATAAAGAGGGTTGGATTCAGTGCAGCAGTTGTCGAGGATGGGTGGATGAACCCTGTTCAAGTGCTGAAGAATGAGACGTCAACTTCATATCAGACTTTTGTGCTTGATACATTAAGTCACTGTCGGCTTACCTACAATACTAATATTTTTTAAAACAAAAATTACCAACATACGCACTTTCTTTCTTGTAAACCTGTTCCTCTTAGTACATCTTTTATGTAACCTAAATTTTTCTGTTCCAGTACTTTTTATAGTAAAATTTTGTATTAATTTGCTTGTTGTTTATTGTGAGTACCCAAGTTTATCCATTTTATCCTGAAGTACTTGTCGTCCCTAAGGCCTTGCCGGCCGCCACACGGGCTCGAAAACCGTCCCTATAGATTTCAGGCTGACTCCAAGAGCAGCTGGCGTAGGGCAATTCAGACTAAATTCAATCGCAGCCAGCGAGGGCCCGTTGACCGGGGTTCGCTTCCCCCAGAAGGCGACAAAGGAAAAAGACATTCCTTAAAGAAAATATTGACAACAGTTTTTTTTAATTCTGATAATTCCAAATTATATCATTTAAAGTCAAAAATTTTGGCCCCGAACATTTTGAATTATCAAGGTTTTACTGTATATTTGTATTTTACACGTGCAAAACCAATCACTTTGTGGAAAGGCATAGCTTGGAAAGTGCGTTACCAGCAGATCCCAACAGATTGCAGCACATGAGCACAGTCGGCTGTTCTGTGTCAAAAGTATTATCACGTCTTTTTAAAAGTCAATTATCCGTCTCATACTGGCTTGAAACTACTCTGGTTGGAAATACATTGCACCAAATTAATGTAAAAATATTACTGAATCCATAGCAAGCATACACAAGGCAAAGTGATGCTAACNACACATCCCACATTTCATTTGGAACAAGTATCACCTATGTATTAAGTACTATTTCAGAACTAAGTTTAAGTTATACGCTGGCTGTCGAAAAGTGGAATTTTTGGATGAGACAGACAACACTTATTGGAAAGAAAGTGTGGGAGGGAACGACGATTTAAGGTAACAAAATGGAAACATAGCATAGCGATACTCACTGTTGCTGTGCAAGACTGGGTTGTCGTTGTTGTTGGTCGATGGAGAGGCACAGCTCTGGTCCTTCTGCTCGGAAGCCAACAAGAGTTGCTCCCACTCCTGCACAACACGTAGCACCGCGTCACACACTGCGATCTACGACATTTGCGTGCTAAGCATCTGGCCAAGCACAACTAACCCTCTCGTGTGACCATGTCATCAGAGAACCTTGTCTCTAGTACTTTATATACAAGCAGAGACAAGATTACATGGTGAATAGTGACACAACCAAAATAACACAGAAATGCATGTTAACATACCACCCAACACTGAAAGTGAATTTAAGACACAAAATAAATCTATATTAACAACAGTTCTCTCTTTTATCAGTAAAACTTCAATTAATTATTCTAACAAATTATATTCAGAATACTTTTGTGAGAGACTGACCAAAGGAAATGCATATTATCTAGAAATTTCAACATTTCTATGAGAAAATATTTGAATATCTAAAATGTGATTGTATGTCTTCGTTATTTTATTTAACGTAAAATGCTTCCTTCTGATTACTTTTAGCACTACAACTGCTGGTGGGTGAATTTACAGGGAGCGGGGTGAGGCCGGCAAAGGAAGCTGCAGCCCGATGCCATGCTTAAAACATTAGTCCCCGTATAGTGAGCTGCGAGTTTGCAGACGCAGGTCAAATGTTTTTGTAACATTTAGTAGACAGCTGGGCCATCAGTAGTATTAGCTGCCGCCAGCCGAGCCGTGCTGGCAGCCCACGCGCGGGCGTCTACGGAGGCAGAACAGGACTATTTTTGATACTGTTAGATGTTTACAGAATCAATCAGAGTTACCTAGAGAATATTGGGGGGAAGCAGTCATGACACTTGTTTACTTAAGAAATAGATGCCCGTCATCTACAATCAATTTTCAAATCCCACACGAGTTGTGGTTGAAAAGGGAACTTGACGAGGGAGAAATAGAAAGGCTGAAGGTATTTGGGTGCCAGGCATGGGCAGGGAGAGTAGACAAAAGGAAACTGGACTCGCGAGCAGAGTCACGCACGTGTGAAGGTGGGGTATGAGCAAAGAACCAAGGACAGTTATAGGCTACGGAGTTGTGAAATAAACACGATAACTGTAAGGAGGAATGTAGTGTTTGAGGAGAAAGAAAAGGGTCAAGATGCCCAGGGCAGAGGTGCTGATGGCACACCAAAGGAAAAACTTACTTTGATATCAATTGAAAGTCGAGAGATCGAAGTGGTAACTGAAAAGGACAAGATCGAGGAAGAAGGGAAGATCAGCCAGGGAACGGTGATGAATGAATCTTCGCTCGGGATGAAACTGGTAGAAGTTGACTCAGTTGCTCTAGCAGAATCGGTCCCCAGTGTACGACAATCAACGAGGATCAGGAACATAACATTGGGGAAGGAGGTGGTTGAGCCCAGGGCAGTTGAGGAAGTTTAGAATCAGACAAGTGGTTGGAGGCCATGGAAGTGGAAATGAAGAGTATGAGAAAGAATGATGTGTGGGAAAAAGTAGAGACCAAGTAATGCAAGGTTGTGAAGCATAAAGCTAGATTAGTAGCTCAAGGCTTTAGGGAGCAGATGAACTTAGATGCTGAGGAGAAACAGTGGGTGGTTGGACATCTAGCTGTGACCCATTGAACACTTACACAGTCAAATAAGTGGTTTTGTGTTAACGGAGCAACCAGAGTTGTTTGTAGAATTGAATGCTCACAGCTATGTACGTAGGTTAAAGAAAGGCATTTATGGACTCCCTAATTCCAGTAAGGATTGGAATGTATGCGTTGACAGTATAATGCAAAAACTAGGTTTTAGGAAGTGTGCCAAGGTATCATGTGTATATGAAGAGGAAGATTGTATTATTGGGTTGTATGTGGATGATGTTCTTGTCACTGGTAGTCCAGATGCAGTTAAGATGGTAAAAACTGAACTGGGAAGAGAGTTACAGATAAAGGGTTTGGAGGAAGCCACTAATGTTTCATCCATCAAGGTCGAGCGGACTCAGGCAGGGATTACGCTAAGTCAGGGAATGTACATAGTTAAGCTACTCAGACATTATTCTATGAGTGATTATAAACCCAGTAAAACAATTCTACCCACTGGATATACAGCAACGGAGTACGACGAGCAGGTAGCTTATTACGTTTGTCAAATAACACTCGGCCGGATGTTGCGTTTGCGGTCGGTAAAGTTAGCCAGAAATATCAAATGCCCAGAATTATGGATTGGAAGGAGACGAAGCATATTATGAGGTATCTGAATGGCACTAGAGATCTGAAGTTGTGCTTCAAGGGTGGTAGGCAACCTACAAATATATATTACGATGCAGACTGGGGAGGAAATCAGTGAGTGGGTATTCGGTAGTAGTACCAGGGGGAGCAGACCTTGTGGCATGGCCATAACGACCATGGAGGCGAATATAAGGCCATGGCAGAGGTCTCACGAGAGGTAATGTGGATGAGGCATTTGCAAGTGAAACTAGGAGCAGAGGGATTCATTAGTACCCTTTGTGTTATATTTGCTGATACTGCAGCTGTGATTAAGCTGAGCAAAAGTGGCAATGCAGGCGAAGGATCGAAACACATAGATATTATGTATCATGTTTGCAGAGAGTTGACTGAAAAAGGGGTATTCGAGTTTGTGCACCTAGCTTCGGGAAGAAATGCTGCTGATTTGTTCACTAAGAATGCGTCAGGCGTCAATATTCGGCAGCGTAGTAGTCTCATTGGTTTAGAATAGATGGGCATGCGAGGAAAAAAAAAAAGAAGGGGGCGTGTTGGAATATTTATCTTTTTTATTTCTTTTTTTTTTTTTTNCAAAAGTGGCAATGCAGGCGAAGGATCGAAACACATAGATATTATGTATCATGTTTGCAGAGAGTTGACTGAAAAATGGGTATTCGAGTTTGTGCACCTAGCTTTGGGAAGAAATGCTGCTGATTTGTTCACTAAGAATGCGCCAGGCGTCAATATTCGGCAGCGTAGTAGTCTCATTGGTTTAGAATAGATGGGCATGCGAGGAAAAAAAAAAGAAGGGGGCGTGTTGGAATATTTATCTTTTTTATTTCTTTTTTTTTTACTGCTATGTTGTATCATGTGAAGTGTAGGTAAATAAGTTATACCAAGGTTGGTATGGTTTGGTGTTTTGTAATGTGAGATTTTTCATATGGTTGTCTCTAGTGTGTGGAGATGTGAAAAGTAAATAATGGAAGGTGGTAGTGAGATGTGCGCTATTAAGGTGTGAATAAATGTAATGGTTATAGCAGTATGCTGTTTTTTTAAATAAATCGATCTAAATTCAGCTATTATGATGACNTGTGAATAAATGTAATGGTTATAGCAGTATGCTGTTTTTTTAAATAAATCGATCTAAATTCAGCTATTATGATGACGTGATTGGACTATGAGAGAGAGAGAGACACACACAGACAGACAGAGACACACAGAGACACACAGAGACAGAGAGAGACAGAAAGAGACAGAGAGACACACACACACAGAGAGACAGAGAGAGACACAGAGACACACACACAGAGACACACACACATAGAACTCAGCAAGACAAAAACTAAAAAAAAACCTTTTTACAACACCGCAGACATATACAAAGGAAAAGCTGTTTCCTTGTCAATAGAAAACAAATATGTNAGAGAGAGAGAGAGAGAGAGAGAGAGAGAGAGACACACACACACACACACAGACAGACAGAGACACACAGAGAGAGACAGAAAGAGACAGAGAGACACACACACACAGAGAGACAGAGAGAGACACAGACACACACACAGAGACACACACACATAGAACTCAGCAAGACAAAAACTAAAAAAACCTTTTTACAACACCGCAGACATATACAAAGGAAAAGCTGTTTCCTTGTCAATAGAAAACAAATATGTNAAAAAAAACCTTTTTACAACACCGCAGACATATACAAAGGAAAAGCTGTTTCCTTGTCAATAGAAAACAAATATGTATATAGTTAGAACGACAAAAAGACTGCAGAACAACTCATTATTACAAAACAAGACAGACAAAAAACCAAACCAATAGAAAATACAACATGATGATGAAAACGAAAAACACCACCCAAGTGAAAAAACAGTGCAAAAAACCACAGCAGTTATTTTCCTAATTATCTGTCTGCGGTGGTGTAAAAAGATTTTTTCGTATTTNAAACAGTGCAAAAAACCACAGCAGTTATTTTCCTAATTATCTGTCTGCGGTGGTGTAAAAAGATTTTTTCGTATTTCTCTTGCTGAGCTCTGCGCGTGTGTGTGTGCATTTTTTATTTAGTCTCAAGGTCGGCAATGGACACAGTCCAATCACACCATCATAATAACAATAATAACATGAACTCACCATTGCCATTAAACTTCAGACATAAAACTCAATTCAGCTGTTACTGTAAAGAGTCTCATTCCAGGGGCCAGCTGAACTCAAGTTGAAACTGTGATGATTGGTGGATAACGGCGGCTGCGGCGGTGTCCACGAATCATCCCAGTTTGTGATAATTCACCATCGATTTTCAGTGATTTATTTGGGAGGGATATATTGCACTGATACCAATATGTTCAACCTATTTTGAAACAATACTAAAAAGTGGATATCGCCAATTTCATTTCATTTATTTATGTTATGTAGATCTCCATTAGGTGTTATAGAACATGTCAAATGTACACTCCATTAATAAATACAATACAATACATATTAACACTGTATAATATACAATTAAGTAAACAAATAATAAAATTATATAATTATTAAACTATTATTTCACAAGATTCATTCAGGTATCAATTTACAGTATTGATAAATATTGTCTTTATTTCTTGCATTATAATAATGAATTTGAGTACTCAATTGACATTGACTATCAATAGATTTTGGAATGAAAGTAATTGAATTATATATATATACACTGAAGAGCCAAAAAAAACTGGTACACCTGCCTAATATCGTGTAGGGCCCCCCGAGCCCGAGCACGCAGAAGTGATGCAAGGCGACGTGGCATGGACTCGACTAATGTCTGAAGGTATGCAGGAGGCAATCCACACCATGAATCCTGCAGGGCAGTCCACAAATCCAATCTGCGCCAATTTGAGAAAGGGTTGCACGTCTGTCACGTTTAATGATTCTCGTCAGTCGTCGTTTGTCCCGTTCTTTCACGATCTTTTTCCGGCCGCAGCGATGTCGAAGATGTGATGTTTTACCGGATTCCCGATATTCACGGTACACTCGTGAAATGGTCGTACGCGAACATCCAAATGTTATCGCTACCTCGGAGATGCTATGTCCCATCTCTCGTGCGCCGACTATAACACCACGTTCAAACTCACTTAAATCTTGATAACCTGCCATTGTAGCAGCAGTAACCGATCTAGCTGCCGACCGCATCGCGTTACTCTGATTGGTTCCATACCTCTGTTATTTGCATACACACCCTTGTACCAGTTTTTTTGGCTCTTCAGTGTAGATACATGGTGTGGGGAGAATTCCAAGAATTTTAAACAAAGGTATACAATGTGTATTTGGTGATTTTAATAGAATTATTCATATTACTCTTTTTTGCATTAAAAATATTTTATCTAAATCACGTTAATTAATTCCCCAGAATATTATGCCGTATTTTATTAGTGAATACCTGTAAGCAAAATAAGCTCTCTTAAGACACTTTAGGCTACATCTATTAGATAACATAGGTCATGAATAGCATGCTGCACTTAGCTTTTTAGTTAAATGTCCAACGTGATGATTCCAACTAAGTTTGCAACCAATTATGACACCTCGAAACGTAATTTTTTTTTACCCTCTTTATTATATTTTGGTCAACGTGGATATTCAAGGGATTTGTATGATTTTTAAGGGAGAACTAAATAAAATTAGTTTTTTTCAGCATTTAAAAATAATTTGTGAAATAAAAACCAGTCATTCAGTTCAGCTAAAGTTCGGTTGATGTTTATTTCCAGGAGCTTGCTATCTGTATTGCTTACAATAATATTCGTCATCCGCATATCATACTAAATTACAATTAGTTACACTGGTACAAAGATCATTTACGTAAATTAAAAGTATGATAGGTCCAAGGAAACTACCCCGAGGTACCTCAAAATTAATATTCTTAGGATCAGGGATGTGCACTTCCTGATAGCTACAACTGTTTATGTATTCTCAGTTTGTACTATTTGTATTCTGTTTTTTAAGTATGACTTAAACCAGTTATTTACAGTCCCTCTTATACCAACTTGTTAAGTTTCTCCAAGAGTATATTACGATCAGCTACATCAAAAGCTTTATAGACAAGCCAAGAAAAATTCCTACAGTATGTTTGTTGCTGTCTAAAGCGTTGTGAATAAGTGATGTAAATTCAGCTATGGCAGATTCGGTACTCTTCCCTTTCATAAATCCATGTTGGGGTGGATTTATTAATTTGTGCATTTCAAGATGCTTAACAAGTCTATTTTTCATTAATAATTCGAATATTTTATATATTACACTTATAAGAGAAACTGGTCCGTAAATTTTAATATTAGTTTTGTCTCCTTTTTTAAACAAAGCTATAGCCTTCGCTATTTTTAAGTCATTTGGAAAAATGCCACCTTCAAATGATTTATAAATTTAAAAAAAAACCAGAGGATTCAACAGAGAGTGGGCATTCAGCTTAAGTATCTCAATAGGAATTCCATCCATATCTGTCGAGTTCAAATTGCGTAATGCATTACTACATTTTTTAACGTTGTCGTAGTCAGTAACAGGTAACATCATTGAGGGTGTATTCCTATGGGTTGACCACTGCTTTATATTTTGTAGATTATTTTGAGATTTTGAAAGATTTTCTGCAACTGTTGTAAAGTAGCAATTTATATAATTGGCAGTGGTTTTCCGCATCAGCAATAATGATGCATTCAGAATCACATATTTTCACTACATGCCTGCCATTGACATTTTTATTGGATTCAGATTTTAAAACTTGCCACATTGTTTTACATTTATTTTTAGATACCTATTTTAATTGATTGTTATATCTTCGTTTAGCTACTTTCAAAACTTTTCTATATATTGTTTTGTATATACAATAGCAGCTCAGGAAATGGGGTGTTTTATTTATTAAATTTATATAATATAATAATTTAATTTTGTGGCTCAACACTTTTATTCCTTTAGTTATCCAACTACTATCTGTAGTAGATCGGGCTTTCAAAGTAGTT